>PYXC01000415.1:130000-142500 GCA_015244755.2 Tenualosa ilisha | reverse complement strand
GACTGTGGGAAGTGTAGTTCCTACCCCCTGCACAGATGGATTGTGTGAAGTGTAGTTCCTACCTCCATGTCTGTGTTGTAGGTCTGGACTCTCTGCAGAAGTTCCTCAGCCTCCTTCAGTCTGCGCGTCAGCTGGGTGAGTATTCTGAGCTAGCCAGCTCACTGTCATAGGACTCCAGTATAGCCCTCATACCATCTCTCTCCTACACACACACACACACCACACACACACCACACACACACACACACACACACACACACACACACACACACACACCACCAGCTGGGGTGAGTATTCTGAGCTAGCCAGCTCACTGTCATAGACTCCAGTATAGCCCTCATACCATCTCTCTCCTACACACACACACACACACACACACACACACACACCATGTGGTGCAACAATGTGCACTCTAACTCAGAGGGAACTACAGAAGCAAAACACATGTGTGTTCGTGTGTGTGTGTGTGTGTGTGTTCGTGTGTGTGTGTGTGTGTCGTGTGTGTGTGTTCGTGTGTGTGTGTGTGTGTGGTGTGTGTGTGGATGTGGGTGTGGGTGGTGTGTGTGTGTGTGTCTTCCACCAGTGCCACCATTTTGGATGTGTGTGTGTGTGTGTGTGTGTGGATGTGTGTGTGTGTGTGTGTGTGTGTGTGTGTCTTCCACCAGTGCTACCATTTTGGATGTGTGTGTGTGTGTGTGTGTGTCTGGCACCTGTGCTACCATTTTCAATTTGTGTGTGTGTGTGTGTATATGTGTGTGTGTGTGCATCTAGCACTTGTGCTACTGCGTTGGGTGTTGGGTGTGTGTGTGTTTGTGTGTCTGGCATCTGCGCTACTGTCTTGGATGTGTGTGTTTGTGAGAGTGTGTGTCTGGCACCTTTTCTACTGTGTTGAATGGGTGTCTGTGTGTGTGTATGTGTGTGTGTGTGTCTGGCACCTGTGCCTCTGTCTTCTGATGTGTACTAGGTATGTGTATACGTGTGTGTGTGTCTTGAATGTGTGCGCTAGTGTTCTAATACTTGTTACGTTACGTGTGTGTGTGTGTGTGGTGTGTGTGTGCACCTTTTCAGGAACCTGGCAGTCAGCCTGAACTCAGTTGGACGAAATCCTGACTGTTCTTGCGATCTTCCAAAAGGTGTGTGTGTGTGTGTGTGTGTTTGTGTGTGTGTGTGTGTGTTGTGTGTGTGTGCGCGGTACCTTGGTGAGCAGTAAGACCCTCTTCTGAAGACGGCGCACTAAGGCTTCCTGCATGTCTTTCTTCTGTGATCCTCCAAAGATTTTTGTTTCAAGGCCAAAAGCTCTGAGCGCAAGTCAGCGCAGGAACGCTCCAGAGACCGCAGACTGAGAGAGAGAAAGAGAGAAGAGAGAGAGAGGAGAGGAGAGAGAGAGAGAGAGAGGAGAGAGAGAGAGAGAGAGAAAGAGATGGAAGGGGAGAAAGATGGGGAGCGTGAGAGAGAGATGGAAAGAGATGAACGGAGAGAGAACGTGTGTGTGCGCGCGGCGTGTTCTGAATACATGTCTATGTGCACTCTGTGTGAGTGTGTGTATGTGTGTGTGAGTGTATGTGTTCTGCGTACATGTCTATGTGCACTCCTGTGTGTGTGTGTGTGTGTGTGTGTGTGTGTGTGTGTGTGTGTGTGTGTGTGTGACACAGATAGACTGTGACGGCTAACTGCTAGTCCATTTGACCTTGCAGAGGAAGAAGAAATTACTCTTAGCAAGTGTGTGTGTGTGTGTGTGTGTGTGTGTGTGTGTGTGTGTGTGTGTGTGTGTGTGTGTGTGCCCATCCACAGTCATTACCACAGCTGAGTTCCCCAGTCGATAAGATGAACTGATCTGATGAATGAGAACCCATCCACACAAAGTGCTTCACACTTTAAGGCAGACTGTTTGTGTGTGTGTGTGCGTGTGTGTGTGCATCCACACAGAGCACTTCAAATTTTAAGACAATCTCTGTGTGTGTGTGTGTGTGTGTGTGTGTGTGTGTGTATTGCATTGGTCCGAATATAAGACAACCCTGAATATAAGATGACCCTAATTTAGCAAACTTTATTGTAGACCAATTGTAGCCCTACATAGACCAGTGTTTTACACTGATGATATTCCCATATAGACCAGTGTTTTACACTGATGATATTCCCATATAGACCAGTGTTTTATATTGGATATTCCCATATAGACCAGTGTTTTACACTGATGATATTCCCATATAGACCAGTGTTTTATATTGGATATTCCCATATAGACCAGTGTTTTACACTGATGATATTCCCATATAGACCAGTTTTATATTGGATATCCCATATAGACCAGTGTTTTACACTGATGATATTCCCATATAGACCAGTGTTTTACATGATGATATTCCTATATAGACCAGTGTTTTATATTGGATATTCCCATATAGACCAGTGTTTTACACTGATGATATTCCTATATAGACCAGTGTTTTATATTGGATATTCCCATATAGACCAGTGTTTTACACTGATGATATTCCCATATAGACCAGTGTTTACACTGATGATATCCCATATAGACCAGTGTTTATATATTGGATATTCCCATATAGACCAGTGTTTTATATTGGATATTCCCATATAGACCAGTGTTTTATATTGGATATTCCCATATAGACCAGTGTTTTACACTGATGATATTCCCATATAGACCAGTGTTTACACTGATGATATTCCCATATAGACCAGTTTTTATATTGGATATTCCCATATAGACCAGTGTTTTACACTGATGATATTCCCATATAGACCAGTGTTTTATATTGGATATTCCCATATAGACCAGTGTTTTACACTGATGATATTCCCATATAGACCAGTGTTTTACACTGATGATATTCCTATATAGACCAGTGTTTTATATTGGATATTCCCATATAGACTAGTGTTTTATATTGGATATTCCCATATAGACCAGTGTTTTACACTGATGATATTCCCATATAGACCAGTGTTTTTACACTGACGATATTCCCATATAGACCAGTGTTTTATATTGGATATTCCCATATAGACCAGTGTTTTACACTGATGATATTCCCATATAGACCAGTGTTTATATTGGATATTCCCATATAGACCAGTGTTTTACACTGATGATATTCCCATATAGACCAGTGTTTACACTGATGATATTCCCATATAGACAGTGTTTTGTATTGGATATTCCCATATAGACCAGTGTTTTATATAGGATATTCCCATATAGACCAGTGTTTTACACTGATGATATTCCCATATAGACCAGTGTTTTACACTGATGATATTCCCATATAGACAGTGTTTTACACTGATGATATTACCATATAGACCAGTGTTTTACACTGATGATATTCCCATATAGACCAGTGTTTTATATTGGATATTCCCATATAGACCAGTGTTTTACACTGATGATATTCCCATATAGACAGTGTTTACACTGATGATATTCCCAATAGACCAGTGTTTTATATTGGATATTCCCATATAGACCAGTGTTTTACACTGATGATATTCCCATATAGACCAGTGTTTTATATTGGATATTCCCATATAGACCAGTGTTTTACACTGATGATATTCTCATATAGACAGTGTTTTACACTGATGATATTCCCATATAGACCAGTGTTTTATATTGGATATTCCCATATAGACCAGTGTTTTACACTGATGATATTCCCATATAGACCAGTGTTTACACTGATGATATTCCCATATAGGACCAGTGTTTTATATTGGATATTCCCATATAGACCAGTGTTTTACACTGATGATATTCCCATATAGACCAGTGTTTTATATTGGATATTCCCATATAGACCAGTGTTTTACACTGATGATATTCCCATATAGACCAGTGTTTTACACTGATGATATTCCCATATAGACCAGTGTTTTATATTGGATATTCCCATATAGACCAGTGTTTTACACTGATGATATTCTCATATAGACCAGTGTTTTACACTGATGATATTCCCATATAGACCAGTGTTTTATATTGGATATTCCCATATAGACCAGTGTTTTACACTGATGATATTCCCATATAGACCAGTGTTTTACACTGATGATATTCCCATATAGACCAGTGTTTTATATTGGATATTCCCATATAGACCAGTGTTTTACACTGATGATATTCCCATATAGACCAGTGTTTTATATTGGATATTCCCATATAGACCAGTGCTTTACACTGATGATATTCCCATATAGACCAGTGTTTTACACTGATGATATTCCCATATAGACCAGTGTTTTATATTGGATATTCCCATATAGACCAGTGTTTTACACTGATGATATTCCCATATAGACCAGTGTTTTACACTGATGATATTCCCATATAGACCAGTGTTTTATATTGGATATTCCCATATAGACCAGTGTTTTACACTGATGATATTCCATATAGACCAGTGTTTTACACTGATGATATTCCCATATAGACCAGTGTTTTACACTGATGATATTCCCATATAGACCAGTGTTTTATATTGGATATTCCCATATAGACCAGTGTTTTACACTGATGATATTCCCATATAGACCAGTGTTTTACACTGATGATATTCCCATATAGACCAGTGTTTTATATTGGATATTCCCATATAGACCAGTGTTTTACACTGATGATATTCTCATATAGACCAGTGTTTTACACTGATGATATTCCCATATAGACCAGTGTTTTATATTGGATATTCCCATATAGACCAGTGTTTTACACTGATGATATTCCCATATAGACCAGTGTTTTACACTGATGATATTCCCATATAGACCAGTGTTTTATATTGGATATTCCCATATAGACCAGTGTTTTACATTGATGATATTCCCATATAGACCAGTGTTTTACACTGATGATATTCCCATATAGACCAGTGTTTTATATTGGATATTCCCATATAGACCAGTGTTTTACACTGATGATATTCCCATATAGACCAGTGTTTTACACTGATGATATTCCCATATAGACCAGTGTTTTATATTGGATATTCCCATATAGACCAGTGTTTTACACTGATGATATTCCCATATAGACCAGTGTTTTATATTGGATATTCCCATATAGACCAGTGTTTTACACTGGTGATATTCCCATATAGACCAGTGTTTTACACTGATGATATTCCCATATAGACCAGTGTTTTATATTGGATATTCCCATATAGACCAGTGTTTTACACTGATGATATTCCCATATAGACCAGTGTTTTACACTGATGATATTCCCATATAGACCAGTGTTTTATATTGGATATTCCCATATAGACCAGTGTTTTACACTGATGATATTCCCATATAGACCAGTGTTTTACACTGATGATATTCCCATATAGACCAGTGTTTTATATTGGATATTCCCATATAGACCAGTGTTTTACACTGATGATATTCCCATATAGACCAATGTTTTACACTGATGATATTCCCATATAGACCAGTGTTTTATATTGGATATTCCCATATAGACCAGTGTTTTACACTGATGATATTCCCATATAGACCAGTGTTTTACACTGATGATATTCCTATATAGACCAGTGTTTTACACTGATTGGATATTCCCATATAGACCAGTGTTTTATATTGGATATTCCCATATAGACCAGTGTTTTATACTGATGATATTCCCATATAGACCAGTGTTTTATACTGGATATTCCCATATAGACCAGTGTTTTATACTGATGATATTCCCCTGCATGGTGAGAACTCTAGTTCATTAATCAATATTGTTAAATAAAGCGTGAGATCAAGTTCATTATTCTTCTAAAAAGTCCCATTTCAACAGAATGAAGAGGCTAGCACCATATGAATAACTGTGCTAACAACTCACAGTGATGAGCTACAGCCTATCAGAAGACCGTGTGCATTAGACCATGTGCATTAGCCATACAAGTCTGAGTGTATGATTGCAGTATACTACAGTCTAACAGACAGAACCATGTGCATTAGCCATACAAAGTCTGAGTGTATGACTGCAGTATACTACAGTCTAACAGACAGAAGACAATGTGCATTAGCCATACAAGTCTGAGTGTATGACTGCAGTATACTACGTCTAAAGACAGAAGACATGTGCATTAGCCATACAAGTCTGAGTGTATGACTGCAGTATACTACAGTCTAACAGACAGAAGACCATGTGCATTAGCCATACAAGTCTGAGTGTATGACTGCAGTATACTACAGTCTAACAGACAGAAGACCATGTGCATTAGCCATACAAGTCTGAGTGTATGACTGCAGTATACTACAGTCTAACAGACAGAAGACCATGTGCATTAGCCATACAAGTCTGAGTGTATGACGGCAGTAAAGTTGCCCCCGGCTGTGTGGCACTCAAACTAAATGGTCTCCACCACACAGTCACTGGGTTTCAACCTCTGCAGTGCTACCAGGTGCTGGCATGTAGAACACAGACCTCTGATCAGCCTTGCCCATCTTATCAAGGAGGTGCTGGCATGTAGAAACAGACCTCTGATCAGCCTTGCCCATCTTATCAAGGAGGTGCTGCATGTAGAACACAGACCTCTGATCAGCCTTGCCCATCTTATCAAGGAGGTGCTGGCATGTAGAACACAGACCTCTGATCAGCCTTGCCCATCTTATCAAGGAGGTGCTGGCATGTAGAACACAGACCTCTGATCAGCCTTGCCCATCTTATCAAGAGGTGAGTGAGTGAGTGAGCTTTCCTTTGCCTGATCAGAGACTACCGCTAAAAAGAGTCTGCGCAGGCACTGGGAAAGACTCGTGTGTGTGTGTGTGTGTGTGTGTGTGTGTGTGTGTGTGTGTGTGTGTATTTAAGAGTATATGTGTGTATGTAAGTGTTACCACAGCTTCTCCTTCAAGTCTGTGCCGCACTGGGCAGACTCATTCAGTCACGCAGTGGACAGTCAGTGAGTATGCACTTCAGTACCCTAACTATGACACTGAGTCCACTGCGCTGCATCAGAGAGTATGCACTTCAGTACCCTATTATGACACGGAGTGTTCTGGCTTTGTGTCCATTCCAACACCATATCCTAAACATTATCAACACTGGCTCAAGGGACACTAAAGTGCCACTCATTCTTTTACACTCCAGGACAATCTCCTCCTCTCCAGTGGTTATGGCCAATCAATCTCCTCCCTCTCCAGTGGGTATGGCCAATCAATCTCCTCCCTCTCCAGTGGGTGTGGCCAATCAATCTCTTCCCTCTCCAGTGGTGTGGCCAATCTCTTCCCTCTTCAGTGGGTGTGCCATCAATCTCTTCCCTTACAGTGGGTGTGGCCAATCATCTCTTCCCTCTCCAGTGGGTGTGGCCAATCTCTTCCCTCTCCACTGAGTGTGGCCAATCAATCTCTTCCCTCTCCAGTGGGTGTGGCCAATCTCTTCCCTCTCCACTGAGTGTGGCCAATCAATCTCTTCCCTCTCCAGTGGGTGTGGCCAATCTCTTTCCTCCCCACTGAGTGTGGCCAATCAATCTCTTCCCTCTCCACTGAGTGTGCCAATCAATCTCTTCCCTCTCCAGTGGGTGTGGCCAATCTCTTCCTCTCCACTGAGTGTGGCCAATCAATCTCTTCCTCTCCAGTGGGTGTGGCCAATCTCTTCCCTCTCTACTGAGTGTGGCCCTGCTGGACTCCTAGCAGACACTGACGGCTCATTTAACACAAAATAGTTGTTTTTCCCCCTAATTTTGTCTGGTACAGACACTTCTATTCAGGCCTATACGGTGTTTGTGTGTGTGAGTGTGTGTGTGTTTGTTTGTGTGTGTGTGTGTGTGAGTGAGTGAGTGTGTGTGTGCGTGTGTATGTGTGTGTTTAAGAGTATAAGAGTGTGTGTGTGTGTGTGTGTGTGAGTAAGTGAGTGAGTGTATGTGTGTGTTTAAGAGTATAAGAGCGTGTGTGTGTGTGTGTATGTGTGACAGTTGCCAGCGATTATTCTGTTTGTTTATTTTTTGGTTTGGTTTTGCAGAGTGAAGCACTTTTCAAATGGTGGAACCTGTTAGACTGTCGCTGAACCTGCTGACTCCAGCAGACACACACACACATACACACACCTTCATAACCAAGAAGAATATAAACACACACCGCCATGTGAGAGAAACACTGACACTGACTGAAAGTGTGTGTGTGTTTCTGCATGTATATTTATGCATCTATGCATGCTATGCACACAGTGAGTATGTGTATATGTATGAGTGAGTGTGTGTGCGTATGGCGTGTGTGTGTGCGTGTGCATGGCATGCGTGTGTGTGTCAGTACCTGCTAGTCAATGTGTAATTCTGTTGCTTGAGGTTAATTTCTCTCTGCTGAATGTCAATCACTTCTCTGGAGAGATCCTCTGGCTTCCTATGAACACGGACACACACACACACACACACACACACACACACACACTCACACACACACACACACACACACACACACACACACAGCATATCAGTACACCCATATACATACCAGCTAGAGCTGCTTAAACACATGCAAATTCATGCAAACACACACAGCATTACATAATCAACACACACACACACACACACACACACACACACACACACACACCACACACACACACACACACACAGCTGTAGCATTAACATGCAAACATACTGGCATACTTTAAAGTTGCAATTTTAAACATAAAAGCACACACAGACAACATTAAATAAGACTTCAGACTTCACACACACAATCACTGACAGCTGCAGTGTTAAGATGCATTAGCGACAGAAAGGCGACTTCTCTCACACACACACACACACAACACACACACACACACAGCTGCAATGTGAAAGACGCATTAGCAACAGAAAGCAGTTTGCATGTATTAGTGGTCTAATAACTTTCACATGATCATTTGTCAAGTGGTAGCACCCTCCTGACACACACACACACACACACACACACACACACACAGTATAACACACACACTCTTTACCCACCTACACATCACACACAGTTATAGACACACATACACACAGCTTTACTGTTCCTATAGCAAGCCACCTAGTAATTTCACACACACACACACACACAGAAAATCTAATAGTGAGGTAACATCCCCAGGGCTCATGTAGTTTTTGTGCAACACCTCTGTTGAAAAAATTGTGTTTGTGTGTGTGTGTGTCACTGTGTGGGTAGGTAAAAGTGTGAGCGTGTGTGTGTGTGTGTGTGTCTGTGTGTGTGTGTGTGTGTGTGTGTGTGTAATTACTAGGTGGCTTGCCATAAGCTACAAGTTTGAAGTATTTTTTTTAATGGCTTGTCCTAGTGCCATTGCTGGTGTTACGTGACTTCATATATCACGTGTGTGTGTGGGCATGCATATGGCTTTACGCATATTTCACATTTCACCAGATTAGTTTCGCTTGAGGACTTGATGCCATTTTGGCAATATAACGTTGGAGGAGGGACAACCGGCACCTTTTCAAACCTGATATCGTGAACAGTATAGCAACTGAATTTACCATTCGTATGATAAGCTAGTTATCACTAAAACAAGGTTAGCAATAATAGACACTGAATTTAACATTCATATTATAAGCTAGTTATCACTAAAACAAGGTTAGCAATAATAGCTAACATTAGGCTACGAATTTTGTGGAAATGTTAACCTAAAATACAACACTGCTTAATATGTTACAATCATAACCTCTGGTAAGTGCAGTTCAAAGTACTCCATTTGGGGACAGCTCTTATCTGCCGAAATACTCTCCTAGCAAGTGCGCGGTGCTCATAGTGCACTGTACTGAACTGTACTGTACTGTACTGTACATGGATTGGAACACATTCATAGTGTTTATGTTAGCTATTGCTAACTGAAGTTCAGCTCTGGGATTCTAATAGTGTTTATGTTAGCTATTGCGAACTGAAGTTTAGCTCTGGGATTCTAATAGTGTTTATGTTAGCTATTGCTAACTGAAGTTTAGCTCTGGGACTCTAATAGTGTTTATGTTAGCTATTGCTAACTGAAGTTTAGCTTTACTCCTGCATTGTTTATGTTAGCTATTGCGAACTGAAGTTTAGCTCTGGGACTCTAATAGTGTTTATGTTAGCTATTGCTAACTGAAATTTAGCTTTACTCCTGCATTGTTTATGTTAGCTATTGCTAACTGAAGTTTAGCTCTGGGACTCTAACAGTGTTTACACTAGCTATTGACAACTGAAGTCTATCTTAGAGGTCTGGTCTTGTCCCGCTCCCGCATGCTCCCTCAAGTTTCTGTCCTGAGTCCACCCAGACCCACAGAAATGTCTGATATTTTGACCTGTTCCCACCAGCATCTGTTATGGTTTGTCCTGCTCCCACCCGCATCTGTTATGGTTTGTCCTGCTCCCACCCGCATCTGTTATGGTTTGTCCTGCTCCCACCCGCATCTGTTATGGTTTGTCCTGCTCCCGCCCGCTGAATCCCACATTTATTCCACCCTCAGTCAGTGCGCTCATTGCACTTCCATTCTGCCGGCGTTCCAGAGATTCGCTCACAATGCGTGAACTGATTGCACAAGAAGTTAATAAAAAGTAAAACTAGTCTCTCAAAGCTTGTTTAGAGCATGACCGCTGATGTAGACTCACTGATTGGTTAGAGCATGACCGCTGATGTAGACTCACTGATTGGTTAGAGCATGACCGTTGATGTAGACTCACTGATTGGTTAGAGCATGACCGCTGATGTAGACTCACTGATTGGTTAGAGCATGACCGTTGATGTAGACTCACTGATTGGTTAGAGCATGACCGTTGATGTAGACTCACTGATTGGTTAGAGCATGACCGCTGATGTAGACTCACTGATTGGTTAGAGCATGACCGTTGATGTAGACTCACACATAAACTGAACGGTTACAAAAACAATTTGGCAAAATAGAATGCTGCCTTCTGGTACAAACTGAAAAGAGCATTTTTAAAAGGAAAAAAATAAACTTACTTTAACACAAAATAATCCACAGGTATTTCAACGTTTAGTCAATGATTTTGATAAGGTAACGTTGTTGCCAGGGGACAAGTATCCATGTGCAGCATCGCCCCGCGCAACGCAAACATCCGCAGGTTGGGTCGCCAACCACATATGTTGCTCCCCACATAAAAACACAACATTTGGTTCTTTTAATCTCTTTGTAAAATGTTACAATGCAAATGTTAAATGTGAGCTACCCGTTTCAGAAGAGCAATAAGCACTTTGTCACTGGAAAGGCAAATGTATAAATATATAAGTCAACACTATAAGAGCTATTACATTTCTTTAAATGAACTTACAGAAAGCATTTTTAATGGTAGTCTAGTGCTGAAGTTAGCTAGTTAGCTTGTAACAGGCACCTTAATTCTCTACTAATATCTCCTGGCGTAAACTTTGAGAATGCACTTAATAATTTAATTTCTCTACATTGTGTTACACTATTGCACTTTCAACTTATAACAGTGCAGATTCTATGTTAGCAATACGCACTCCTTGTTAGTTCATTGTGTTGTAGTTTGAATGTTATCCTCTTTTGTAAGTCGCTTTGGATAAAAGCGTCTGCTAAATGCCTAAATGTAAATGTAAATGTAATTCAGATAACATTATGTTGACACATCATTATCAGCTTAATAACAGTGATGAACTTCTCTGTTCCCTGTCTCTATTTTTGCAATAGCCTAAATGAAATGATTACACAATCAAGTGACATGACAACGTGAAGGTGCAATTAGCAATACTAGACAATGTGAAGGTGCAATTAGCAATTAGCAACGCTAGACAATGTGAAGGTGCAATTAGCAAGCAATGCTAGACAATGTGAAGGTGCAATTAGCAATTAGCAACGCTAGACAATGTGAAGGTGCAATTAGCAAGCAATGCTAGACAATGTGAAGGTGCAATTAGCAAGCCATGCTAGACAACGTGAAGGTGCAATTAGCAATTAGCAATGCTAGACAATGTGAAGGTGCAATTAGCAATTAGCTATGCGAGACAATGTGAAGGAGCAATTAGCAATTAGCTCTGTGAGACAATGTGAAGGAGCAATTAGCAAGCAATGCTAGCAAATGTGAAGGTGCAATTAGCAATGCTAGACAATGTGAAGGTGCAATTAGCAATTAGCTATGCTAGACAATGTGAAGGTGCAATTAGCAATTAGCTATGCTAGACAATGTGAAGGTGCAATTAGCAATTAGCTATGCGCTATGCGAGACAAAGTGAAGGAGCAATTAGCAAGAAATGCTAGCAAATGTGAAGGTGCAATTAGCAATGCTAGACAATGTGAAGGTGCAATTAGCAATTAGCAATGCTAGACAACGTGAAGGTGCAATTAGCAATTAGCAACGCTAGACAATGTGGTGTTTGATTACATTTTCTCCTCAGATTTTAGCATTATGATCTTGCGATGTGACCGCTGATTTAAAGCCTCCATAATACCATGATTCATGTACGCTTCAGGCTACAAATCTGTCCCACAAAAATACTGTCCTTTTGAGTTGTGGGAAACCCTAGGGTTATCGCCCTGGTTTTCAAAATGTGATGTTTTGAG
>PYXC01000415.1:117500-122500 GCA_015244755.2 Tenualosa ilisha | reverse complement strand
TCACATCAGTGCGCAGCAGCTGCAGTCAGCCTTCAGATAAACAGCTGTCTTTGAACCAGTCTTGCACATATTGAGTTTCTGCATAGTGACTTAGTATACGTGACGTTACCATAGAAGAGAAAGAGACCATAGACTCCATTTACACAAGTTAGTTTGCAGCAGCTGCAGACTGTCAAAGCGTGTGCGTGTCAAAGCCAAAGCGAGGAGGGCGCTGGCAGGAAGTCTAAGCATCTACATCATTCATTTGCGTAAAAAGGTCGGTCCAGACTCTTCTCATATCTGGTTCCGCGCTGGTGGAATGACCTCCCAAGTGCTACCAGATCAACTGATACCCTCTCCACCTTCAAGAAACTCGTGAAGACTAAGCTCTTCCAAGAATATCTCCTGGTGTAAACTTTGAGAATGCACTTAATAATTTAATTCTCTACACTGTGTTACACTATTGCACTTTCAACTTAAAACAGCGCAGATTCTATGTTAGCAATATGCACTCCTTGTTAGTTCATTGTGTTGTAGCTTGAATGTTATCCTCTTTTGTAAGTCGCTTTGGATAAAAGCGTCTGCTAAATGCCTAAATGTAAATGTAAATGTAAAAAAAAAAAAAAGTAAAAATGTTAAACTCTGACAGGACTATTTATTACTTTAAGGCAGCAAACCAGGCAGCCATCTCAAAAGTCACACGTCTAACATAACATCAGCATGGCTGCAGTAACGTTACAGCATAAAATCTGGCTTTGCATGAACATTCATTTCTTTCATCACAAATTACACAATTTCATGGCGCTCAGAGAGGTTGCTAAGTTATCCTCAGTTTCACAGCACATTTTGAAGCATTTCAGTATGAGAACCATGACATTTTTGTTGAGATACATAAGTGTGGATAATTATTCCAATGGCAACAAACTTCATGTAACGCTTTGGCAGAGTAAGGTTACAGCATGACCACGGAGGCCGCACAGGCCAAGTTCACTTCCAACGTTAACGCTACCACTGGACAAGTTACTCACTCCATTGCACATATGCGCACTGTGTGGATTTTTGTCCGCTTATTCACGTTTATGCCACATTTAAAAAGGTTAACTGCTCTACCATGCCGTTGTGTGACAGCGTTTGTTGTTTGACAAACTGTTTTGCCGGTCGTTGTTGACATAGCATCTCTTTACACTCAGCCTACTAGGCTAGTTAACTGTAAGCTAACGTATCAGCTAACATTGTCTCATATCTAGATTACACGTCTCAAAGATCTTTGAGATAAAGTGTTCATAGGCATCGTTGTTCACTTAAGGATACACACCACTTTAATGACTGAAAGCTGAAAACGTGCATTCTTAAACTTACGAGTAACTGGAAGCACTACACCGTAAGCTTGGATCTCCCTCCTTTGCGACGGTAAATTCTTCCTCGGTACATAACGCTGCACCAATAACAGGTGTTCTACTGCCCCCTACTGTATTGGGATGAAAATGATGGTTTCAGGCAGGGCAGTGTGGTTAAGCTTAATTATTCACATAGATACATTTACATTTACATTTACATTTAGGCATTTAGCAGACGCTTTTATCCAAAGCGACTTACAAAAGAGGATAACATTCAAGCTACAACACAATGAACTAACAAGGAGTGCATATTGCTAACATACATACATTAAGTAACGAGGCAAGACGGTACGTTCACAGCGTGAAATTATACACTAGGGTCTACACAGTTAACATTACTAAAATATAACAGTGGGTTCCAGCTCCGTTACACATTTTCTACGCTAAATGGCAGCAGAATTCAGTGTCCAAGGAAAACCAAGGAGGCCCCAGTAGTTCAGCCAGAGAATTGGTCGTTACCATCTGAGGGCAGTAAGGCACATAGTCATTTTTGGAATGGAACACCACCTGAGAGTTTGAAAATAAATGACAGCATTGCATTGGTGGTAGATTTGTGTGTGTGATCCGCACCGCCCCCCCCCCCCCCCCCACACACACACACACACACACACATACACACACTTTATACCCCTTTATACCCCTTTATAAGCCTATAGAGGGATAAATTATGGGTGAATGGGTCTAAAAGCAAAAGACACTTAAAATTCTTAAATTCTTTGGGTCGTTATTGAGAGTCATCTAAACTTTAAAAGTGACATGAAAGTAATCACTAAGTCAGCTTTTTATCACCTAAAAACATTTCCAAATTAAGAGGTCTGACTTTATCTTCAGTAGGGCTGATTATTGCAATGGTCTTCTCACAGGTCTTCCTAAAAAGACCATCAAACATCTTCAACTGATTCAAAATGCAGCTGCTTTGGTTCTTACAAGAACAAAAAGAAATGACACATTGTTACAATGCTGAAGTCCCTGCTCTGGCTTCCTGTAAGTTACAGAATTGACTTTAAAGCATTGCTGCTTGTGTTTGAATCTCTAAATGGACAGGGCCTAATTACCTGTGCGACATGTTTCAGTAATACACACCACTTAGGTCTCTCAGGTCACAGGAGAAAAATTAGCTGGTAAAACCTGCTGTCAAAACAAAGTGTGGTAAGAGCAGCTTTCAGCTGCCATGCAGTTCAACTATGGAACCAACTTTCTGAAGACACCAAAAATGCCCCTATTGTTGGCAGTTTCAAGTCTAGACATAAGACCAAACTGTTCTCAGATGTTTTCTTCTTATGATTGACTATCTATCATTATCTTTTTAAATATTCTGTGCACTTTAACTTTTATGTTAATCTTGTTATGCCTTTATTAATTAACTTTTATGTTAATCTTGTTATGCCTTTATTAATTTTATTCTTGTGTGCTTTTACTTCTTTTATTTACTGCACTTTCCTTCATTCTTGTAAAACACATTGAAAATCCTTTGTGTATGAAATGTACTATATAACTACACTTGCCTTGCCTTGAATAGGGTAAACATATTAACAGATAGCTCTCCTATCAAAACTCCCAGCTGATTATTTACATGAAGACAATACTTTTTTGAATTGCAAGTTTTCTGGAATACTTTGTACATACATGAGCCATTATCCACTGAAATAAGCAATAAGTTGCATCCATTTAGGCCATGGGCTTGGGAGGCTTACAGTGCACCTCTACCAAACAAACAAACTTTGTGACAAGTAAGCTTATGCTGAATATGAATTGAATGTTAACATGGAGAATTGCATGCATTGCAAATACTATAGAGGACTACGCATTGCAAAGACTATAGGGGACTCTGCATTGCAAATACTATGGAGGACTATGCATTGCAAAGACTACAGAGGACTATGCATTGCCCATGGACTGGAGGAAGATGGGACTTGTCTCAATGCATCTTACATCACAGCTACAGGTTATAGGCTTCTATATAGGCAAATATATAGGATTGGCTGTTTAACTTGTTTACCCCTATGGTACACTCCAAAATTCAGATCATTATTGCATATATTTAAGTGATCCCTCATTTACAAATTTATGCAAGACATTTCAGAAAACTTGCAAAACAAAAAAAGTGTTGCCTTAATGTAAATAATCTGCTGGGAAAGTTTTGTGGGATATCGTTTTTACCCTTTTCGCCGATAATCAAACTCTCCATAGGCTTATAATGGACACAAAACGGGCCAAATTTGGATGTGGGTCTGGCTCGAGGGCTGCTAGGGTACCTACGTCCAGATTTCTTGGTTGGGGAGGTGTAGCAAGTGCCGGCAATGCAAATGAAAGAAGAAATGCCACACACGTAACAAAAGTCACAAGACTCTGAAACCTGTTTAATTCTGATGGCGGGAACTTGTTGACTGAAATCTATTTTAATTTTCCTACTTTAGAAGACTATAAACCTTACCAGATTTTTTTGGAACGGAATGTACGTGATGACGTAACCATGCGCGCCCTCATCTCCGCCTCTTTTCATTTGACAACACAACGGCGCTGACGTTGCAGCAGCCAAGTCAGAACTTCCTGGCTGTCACAGCGTCCGCAGCTAGTAGTCAGATCACTCAGATCATCCATCCAGCCGTGTGAAGTTTATCTACCGTGTTCCAACCGTCCAGCGAAGCCCGGAGTTCCGCAAACCGACATGGCCCAGGACGGCGCAGACACGAGCACGTTGTGCTTGTTTGACGTGGACGGGACGCTAACAGCGGCTCGGCAGGTTCGTAGCAGAATGTCTTGTTCACTCTATCTGCACATGCTAGTAGCTGCTTGCTGTAGCCATTCATTCATTCGCTCACTGCAGGTTTTGCATTGATAATTCTTGCAGATTCAAGAGAGCTGAAGCAAGCAACGACCTTTCTCCTTTAGCGTAGTGTTATTTATAGCATAAGGAATCTCTGCTGCTTTACGTAAAGCACTGTCATATCACAACCACAGAAAGTGAGAGTTGGCCTCACAGCCTCATTTAACTTTCTAGGATTTAGCCTACTTCAGTAGTGTCTTAAGTTTTGTTTAAAGCAGTAACCATCTTGGGTTGTCAGAGGTATCATCGGTTACGTTAAGTATTATTATAACAAGGAAGGCAATCAAGGCTGACGAGGCTGGACAACCAGTTTTGGCACGTACTCTCTGTTGATTGGTTCTGTGCCTTTCATCCGTGAAACCTGTTTCACCCGTTGAAAACAAACCGTTCTACTTGTAATCCGAATTGAACCGGAGGCGGAGAGGGAACATATCTGACTGGTTTTGACTTCTTTTTGACATGAATAGTATTTTTAAAACAAACCTGACTGACTTTAGATTTGTTTCTGTCCTGAATGGAATGAAAGAGGGTGATTTTAAAACAAACCTGACTGACTTTAGTTTCTTTTTCTTGCGAGGTTCTGCTCTCTATCAGCAGCCTTGCTGTGTGTGTGTGTGTGTGTGTGTGTGTGTGTGTGTGTGTGTGTGTGTGAGTGTGTATGTGTGTGTTCTGTATCAGAAGTAACAGGCAGCCTTGCTGTGTGGTGCAGGCCATTTGTTTTGTTTTGTTTTGTGTGTGTGTGTGTGTGAGTGTGTATGTGTGTGTTCTGTATCAGAAGTAACAGGCAGCCTTGCTGT
>PYXC01000415.1:110000-112500 GCA_015244755.2 Tenualosa ilisha | reverse complement strand
CACCGTCCCATGCCAGAACCACACACACAAACACACACACACACACACACATACACAGAGGATCACACCGTCCCATGCTAGGACTACAATAACCACATCAATCTGATTAGACGCTCTCTCCTGAGAAGCGAGAAGTGACCTTTGACCTTTTCAGCAGACTGATGATGCATCAGCGTCTCCCTGGGATTCTCTCGATGTTACACACACACACACACACACGTTGCTACATACATGTTGCTTTTCAGTTGTTTGGTTCTGTAACTTACTGGTGCCATAATATTGTACACATGTACCTGCATACCAGTGCACACGCACACACACACACACACACACACTAACTGTACCTAGACAGGAACCTCAGACAATGCACACACACGCACACACATGCGCACACCCGCATACAGACACATATACACATTCACTGACCTCAGACAGTGCCCCTCAGAGGGCAAGAAGGCAGTGTCCTTATAAGGCCACTCTATTTGTGTAAGGTGGGATAGTTTCTCTGAGAATGGTCTCTGATGTGGTTGTCACTAGAGGGGAAACAGCTGTGGGCGAAAATGACGCCCAGAACTCAACAACATTGATCTGGGTTGCCAAGCAACAATGCCAAAATACCAGCTAAAATATATCTACAAGCGATCTAAAAATATTTTTAAAACTTTGGGAATGAAAATATATATTGGGGACTCGACCTTAGGTGTACCCCTCTGCTGAAGAGGCTTAGGGGACTCGACCTTAGGTGCACCCCTCTGCTGAAGAGGCTTAGGGGACTCGACCTTAGGTGCACCCCTCTGCTGAAGAGGCTTAGGGGACTCGACCTTAGGTGCACCCCTCTGCTGAAGAGGCTTAGGGGACTCGACCTTAGGTGTACCCCTCTGCTGAAGAGGCTTAGGGGACTCGACCTTAGGTGCACCCCTCTGCTGAAGAGGCTTAGGGGACTCGACCTTAGGTGCACCCCTCTGCTGAAGAGGCTTAGGGGACTCGACCTTAGGTGCACCCCTCTGCTGAAGAGGCTTAGGTGACTCGACCTTAGGTGCACCCCTCTGCTGAAAACCCTTTTATGTCTGCTGTTCCAGATCAAAGGCCTCTACTCCCCAGTTCATGATGTGAGGTGCAGGATGTGCTTAAGTGTGTGCGCGTGTGTGTGTGCGTGTGTGTGTGTGTGTGTGTGTGTGTGTGTGTGCATGCTCTAAGCAGCTGCATGGCCCTAGTTTAATGAAATCATGTTGCGTGTGTGTGTGTGCGCAATGAAACCACTGGGTCTTTGTGCTGTTTGTGTATGAGGACACAACCGAAGGAAACACTCATTCATGGCCAATGTACAGTTTGTGTGTTATGGGTATTGAGTGTATGTGTGTGTGTGTGTGTGTGAGTGTGTGTGTCAGTTAGTTTGTAAACCTGAGGGATTCATTTTGTAATAAATCTGATCTGACATCAAAATTCCGGCTTGGCTTGTGTTTTGTTTCTACACCACGTTTGAAAGTGTGTGTGTGTGTGTTTGGGGAGGGAGGGGGTAACAGTCAGTACGTTTACACGCACAAGAAAAAAATTGAATTTTGGGAGGGGGAAGGTGAATTTGCCAATTTGTGGTGTGTGTGTGTGTGTGTGTGTCAGAGACCTCACTTGTGTCTGCCCAATACAGAATACATCTGGACAAGAACTTTTATATTTCAAAATGCCCAGTTGAATACATTGCAAATCTATTTCAGCACACATACAGGATTTACTGGTAGCCTACCTGTGCCCAGTGCAGTGTGTGTGTGTGTGTGTGTGTGTCAGAGCACTGCGGGACTCATTGAGGTGACACATGAGAGACTGTTCATCACCCCATCTGTCTCCATGGTAACTAAGTTTGAGCAGTGGGGTTATCTCTCTGTGGTCATCTCTGCTAAATGTCAAAAGCAAAGTCAAACTCCTCTCTCTCAGAGAAACACTCTCAAAGAACGACACACACACACACACACACACACACACACACACACACACACACACACACAATCCCCTACACATTTGTGTACATATGTGCTACAGATGTGAAGACATTATATCTGCTAGCAAACCTGTACACAAACACACACACTCACTTACATACTCACACACACACACACACACACACACACACACAACACAATATTGAACGTACGTACATAAGGTTGCATACATACACAAACACACACACACATTTTTGATTCATGTGGTTGTGTAAGAGTTATATTCAGGGGATGTAGTGTATCAGGGCACACACACACACACACACACACACACACACGGGAATATGGTTATCAGGCAAAACTGATACTTGCTGCCTTCCCAGGAATGTTGCCTAATCTGTTATTTTTCCATATTTGTTGTCATGTAGCTAGAATTGGCTCATTGATCTATAATGAGAAATAGTTTCTTTTTGAAGGGTGCAACAGTGTGTATTACGGTGGCTGCGAGATGCCATGGGGGAGAAAATTGGCGAGTTTTGCGAGATCTCGCAAAAGATTTATTTTTC
>PYXC01000415.1:100000-105000 GCA_015244755.2 Tenualosa ilisha | reverse complement strand
TCCACCTGGCTGTGGCCTCTCTGAGGAGTCACACTTGACCTCATGTCCACCTGGCTGTGGCCTCTCTGGCTGCGGGCAGTTGATCAGGAGCAGCAAATCTCCATCTCTCCAAACCCATAGTCGTCCACACTGGAGAACCTGGGATGGAATTTAACATCCCCTCCTTTGTGTCCAAATGTGAGTCTGACACGTGGACAGAGGTGGACACCAGTGCTGAAAAGCAGCAGGAGAAATCCACTAACACACACACACACACACATGTATCCACTCACACACACACACACACACATACACACACGTATCCACTCACACACACACACACGTGTATCCACTCACACACACACACACGTATCCACTCACACACACACACACACACACACGTATCCACTCACACACACACTCACACACACACGTATCCACTCACACACACACACACACACACACACACATGTATCCACTCACACACACACACACGTATCCACTCACACACACACACACACACACACACACGTATCCACTCACACACACACACACACGTATCCACTCACACACACACTCACACACAAACTGCTGACTCCATTCTGCTGTGCTGAAGTTTAGTCTGCGGGTCACTCTGATGCTACCAGACAGACTGTGAGAGCTCTAAGCCTCATTCTGCCCTTCTATCAACCGGAAATGTTGTGTGTGTGTGCATACGTGTGTGTGTGTGTGCATACGTGTATGTGTGTGTGTGTGCATATATGTGTGTGTGTCACTTGTGACCAGATGTGGAGATCAAACTATTGGCTCTCCAAAGGCACATATTAAAGTTTTCTTTTCTGACATCTCCTACATCATTTCTTGACTGTGTGTGTGTGTGTGTGTGTGTGTGTGTGTGTGAGAGAGAGACAATGCAGAAATTGATGTGGTTTCAAGACCGGATTAGTCGTGAAGAACTAATCATAGAGAGTGCTTGCTTGTGAATGTTTATTCATTATTAATTATTCATTATTATTAATTATTGTGGGCACTTTTATTTACATCTCATTACATCTCATTTACATCTCATTACATCTTATTTACATCTCATTACATCTCATTACATCTGCCCCTTTCAAGCCAGTCAAACTAAAGTTACATATGCTCAGATCATCCGGAGCCTCTTGGAACGGTCCCTCCTCCCACTGCCACCATACAAACTTATACACTGAGGAAGGATACTACCACTGCCACCATACAAACTTATACACTGAGGAAGGATACTACCACTGCTACCATACAAACTTATACACTGAGGAAGGATACTACCACTGCCACCATACAAACTTATACACTGAGGAAGGATACTACCACTGCTACCATACAAACTTATACACTGAGGAAGGATACTACCACTGCCACCATACAAACTTATACACTGAGGAAGGATACTACCACTGCTACCATACAAACTTATACACTGAGGAAGGATACTACCACTGCTACCATACAAACTTATACACTGAGGAAGGATACTACCACTGCTACCATACAAACTTATACACTGAGGAAGGATACTACCACTGCTACCATACAAACTTATACACTGAGGAAGGAACAACTTCAAAACTTGAACCAATTCAGAACAAGATCCTTTTCAAAAGGCTTCTTTTTTCCATTATGGGACTTTTGGGAAACCACAGAGCTACTTTCCCTGTAAACCTGCATTTGAAACATGTTCCAGCACCTTGTCTTTAGTTTAGCAAAATATTTTCTCCCTTTCCTCTTGTTCCTCCAGTATGGCGATTATGGGTTGAATCTGTCGTCCCATCATGAACTGAGCTGGACTGGCCCCTGTTGCAGTGACGGGTGTTATGGATACAGGTCTGGCTGTTTAAGAGATATTTTAGCAGTCTGAACTGCTCTATCGCCTGCAGATAGTGTGGGCTCACGGTTGTGTGTGTAAACCCATACTAAAGTCAGTGAACTCGGCTGATGTGAACTGCGGGCCGTCGTTGCTGACCGGTTCAAAAGCGACGCCCCATCTGCTGAACACAACTTTGAGGTGAGACATGGCCTGCAAGCTTGATGTAGAAGATGACTGAGCCACTTGGCTGCAGTGGGAATAATAGTCCACCACTATCAAATACCACTTCTGTTCTAGTCTGCATAAATCAGCAGCGGTTCTCCGCCAGCACCCCTCTGGCAAGGCCGTTGAGATGGGAGGCTCTTACCACTGCTTGGGTTTACTCTATGCAGACCTGCACAGCACCCCTCTGGCAAGGCCGTTGAGATGGGAGGCTCTTACCACTGCTTGGGTTTACTCTATGCAGACCTGCACAGCACCCCTCTGGCAAGGCCGTTGAGATGGGAGGCTCTTACCACTGCTTGGGTTTACTCTATGCAGACCTGCACAGCACCCCTCTGGCAAGGCCGTTGAGATGGGAGGCTCTTACCACTGCTTGGGTTTACTCTATGCAGACCTGCACAGCACCCCTCTGGCAAGGCCGTTGAGATGGGAGGCTCTTACCACTGCTTGGGTTTACTCTATGCAGACCTGCACAGCACCCCTCTGGCAAGGCCGTTGAGATGGGAGGCTCTTACCACTGCTTGGGTTTACTCTATGCAGACCTGCACAGCACCCCTCTGGCAAGGCCGTTGAGATGGGAGGCTCTTACCACTGCTTGGGTTTACTCTATGCAGACCTGCACAGCACCCCTCTGGCAAGGCCGTTGAGATGGGAGGCTCTTACCACTGCTTGGGTTTACTCTATGCAGACCTGCACAGCACCCCTCTGGCAAGGCCGTTGAGATGGGAGGCTCTTACCACTGCTTGGGTTTACTCTATGCAGACCTGCACAGCACCACTTTAGGCCATCAATGCCACCACTGCCACCAGAGACACCATTCTCTCACAGCACCTGATGTGATGATAAATGGATGTATTTATATAGCCTAGCGCTTTTCTACTGTATTTGTATAGCCTAGCGCTTTTCTACTGCATTTGTATAGCCTAGTGCTTTTCTACTGCATTTATATAGCCTAGCGCTTTTCTACTGTATTTATATAGCCTAGCGCTTTTCTACTGCATTTGTATAGCCTAGTGCTTTTCTACTGCATTTATATAGCCTAGCGCTTTTCTACTGTATTTATATAGCCTAGCGCTTTTCTACTGCATTTGTATAGCCTAGTGCTTTTCTACTGCATTTGTATAGCCTAGTGCTTTTCTACTGCATTTATATAGCCTAGCGCTTTTCTACTGTATTTATATAGCCTAGCGCTTTTCTACTGCATTTGTATAGCCTAGTGCTTTTCTACTGCATTTATATAGCCTAGCGCTTTTCTACTGCAGGGGAGACTTAAGGGTTTCAGCCCAAAAGCATCCACCATTAAATCTAACTGAACAAAGAGAGTGTTCAACATAAATGCACTTAACCAAGAGGAGTTGCATACAGTTGAAGAAAGTACAATGGGATGTGATTGGTCCTTTGCCTGGCAGCAATCTGTCTGATGGCCCAAGGACACACCTATGGCAATTGGCATTGTTAAGTAGGCTACCCAAAATTATAGATTGTTCTGACAAGTCGGACACTATGATTATTACACTCCTTGTACTGAGACCATAAAAATGATACCAAACATGATTACATTCACATTTGAAATATACAGAAATGCATTCCAAATCTATCTGAGGTAATTGATCACTGGGGGAGGATGATTCTTGTTGTTTCTGTGCCATGCAAATGCATGGCGGCTCCTGGCTGTCTGAGACAGAATATCAGGACATAGGTCATAACCGCCTGAAGGTCTTGATCTGTCTGTGTTCTTCTTTCTGAGCTTGTCTGGTGACATGGGTTCGCTTGTTCTCACCGCATCAACGCACGCCTTGACATGGCGATCTGTCTCTGTCTCTGACTTTGTGTCGAGGCGCACGGGGCTCCTGGATAACGCATCAGCCACTGTTAACTTTGTCTCGAACATGGACAGCAGTCACATCAAACCGCAAAAGGCACATTATCGCCTGGAGTAATGGAATACTGATTTCTGATTGACTGGAAGAGTGTGTGTCAATTCTGTAAACAACCATAGTAAACGGCAGATGAACATGTCAGCAACAATGGAATCAGCTGTTCCTAGCGATAACCACCGTTGAAGGAAGTAGGACAGCAACTGAACAGGTTTCTTTTTAACTGAGCTGCACGGTTTTATATGTTTGAAGTTGACGTATCTTGCCTCCACGCATGAGTTACAACCGGGTGATGAGCAGGGCATGACCTTTGAGGTGTTTCTGTTATACGGAATGAATGGATTTTAAAATAAAAGTTATTCGCCTTCGCCTCATTCATGAATTCCGCATAACAGCACACCTCGTCGGCTGCTTTCCCTTACTTAACTCTCTGCTCTCTGAGAGCTTTGTACAGGTCTCATGCAGTCAATAATGGCACTAGCGGCTTGTGGTCTGTTTGGAAGCAAAAACTGACCAGACCCTGTGCATCGCGCACAAACCGTTCGCAAGACCACACCGCTGCCAAACACTCCTTTTCGATTTGGGAGTGAAGTTGCTCCGACTCAGTCAGGGTGCAATTCCAGAAAGCAACTAGTGTCAACTCACCGTTCTATTCCTGTAGTATTATGGCGCCTTGGCGATGATAACCTGCGATGCTTCCTGCGTCCGCGCTGACAACTGTACTGCGGTTAGCGCCATCATCGTAGACCGGCACTGCGGGAGCTGATGACAGCATGTCTTTGACTTTCTGCAGCGCTCGCTCGTGGAGGTCACCTCATGCCCACTCGCTATTCTGCTTGAGCAGATCAGGAACTGGGTGTAACACGGTTAAGAGGCCTCAAAGGAACCTTCCCAAGTAGTAAATCTTTCCCAAAACTTGGCGTAACTCTCCAACGTTAGTTGGGATTGGTATCTCCATGATGGCTCTCATCTTGCGTTCGTCCCGTTTCAAGCCCTCCGCACTGATCATGTGGCCAAAGCAGCCAGTCTCCGACTTGCCGAGACAACACTTTGCTTTGCTTAATATGAATCCGAAC
>PYXC01000415.1:87500-90000 GCA_015244755.2 Tenualosa ilisha | reverse complement strand
AGGAGGAAGACAGTGATGAGAGAAAGTGATTGAGAGAGAGTATGAAAGAAAAAGAGAGAGTAAGCGGGTCACAGGGAAACAGGGTGTGGGTGTGTGTGTGTGAGAGAGAGAGAGAGAGAAAGAGAGTGTAAGTAAATGAGCAGAGAAGATTTCTGCGCAGACCAACATTCATATTTAGGCTAGTTGCGCACAATCAAATGTTTACAAACACTGTACGAGACGTTTCTACACGCTTAACAGGCTGACAGTTTGGGGTTGAGTTAGCTAGCCTACTTGAGGGCAGTTAGCTGGGCAAGCAGTCAATGACATCTCTGCAGGACAACTGAAGTTACTTTATCCACATCACACATACGCAGCTATCTGAAAGACATCTCGGTGCTTTCAGGAAAAGTTTGTCCACTGACAGCCTCGCGTCCACGTTCATTCGTGTTGACAATTTAGTAGCTAGTTAGCATTATTATAACGCCGTTGATGACCTAACGTTTACATAACGTTACAGCTGTCGATTATTTCGACTTGTAAAACAGCAATGGGTCTAACGCAGTCGAAACAAGTCAGCTGGTCCACCTCTGGCGTAACGTGAAGTTGCGGTGTTTGGGTCTGAGGAACAGAGCTAATGTTAACATGAAGTTGAGCCTCGACAGAGACATTAGCGCCAGTGTTACTAAGCACGTTTGATGAAACGACTATTAAGCAATAACAAAACGAAACTTGCTGACTAATTCATACTGTACGATGAGGGACCGCGACCTACTCTCTTGTATGCAATACGCCGAAGTTGCTTGCGCTACAAGTATATAGTAGTCTATGTAGGCAGCTAACGTTAGATAACATTAGCATAACACAGCATCTGCTCCTGCGGTCAAGGCCAAATGTAAATACTAATGTATTTCTCTTTGGGAGTCACGCAAAACAAGACATTTCTACCATACCTCAACACATGAAAGACAAATATTCCATTGTGTATCAAAATGTTGCGTGAAAACTAGGATGGGTGCGATTAGCTAGCTAGCGATTCAGTGCTCGCTGACTGCACAATGGACCAGAGAAAAGTTGCAAGCGCTGTGGGATACGGCAACTCGATAGGGACAAGTCTCCCCATGCTTAGCGTTTGCCATTACGCGTCCTGGCCCTTGCACTCCAAACAGGACAGACCGCTAGAAAAAAAATATATATATACATATATATATATATATATATATATATATATATATATATATATATATATAGAGAGAGAGAGAGAGAGAGAGAGAGAGAGAGATATAGAGATAGATAGATATAGATAGATATATATAATACGTATCAAAGATACGTATTCGCAGGGGCGCCGCCAGGGGGGGGGGAAGTTAGGATGATTCCAAGGGCCTGGCACTGATAGGGGGCCCTAGAGAACATTTGAATATTATAATCAATGTTTGGGAAGCCCAAAATAAAAATAATTTTCTGTCATTGGGCCCAACATTTCTAGCAGCGTCGCTGCGTATTTGTGTTTGTAGTATAGGGTACTGTCATACACTACAGGCCTATCTTATACATAATGCATTTTATATGCAGTAGGCTGGCTATCTATACATGCTATGAGATTTCTGTTTGGGTTGTGTTGTGCTGTCTGTTAATGTGGCACTAGACACCTGGAAAAACGCTATTTCGTTTTACCTGCTGAATGAATGGCAATAAATAACATCTGGAGCCTATGAGGATTAAAAAACTGCTACAAAACCACTTTGATAGGATACAGTTCTCTTTATGCATATATGACAACGGCAGCGCGAACGTCTCATTTAGGCATCAAAGCACACAAATACGAACGGCGTGGTTCTTCTCCTGTATTACCACCTGATGGCAGTATTCAGCACTCCAACGAACGAGCGGTGGTGCTGATGCTGTGGTTGCCCCGTGCCAGGAGAAACCTCCCACTCGCGCTCCCTCTGGTACAAACACACACACACACACACACACAGTTCCGTGATCAACTTGGCAGGAGTAGACCCGTTCAGCCCGAGGAGTCGTGAGGAGTTGCAGCCATGACCATCAACACCTCAAGTCAAGCAGTGAACACGCGAGAGCAGATGGCTTGCTTTTCCAAGGTAAGCGCGAACGCTCGGAGCGTCCGGGAGCCGAGGTTGAGACTCTACAAATCACGGAGAATAACGCTCTTTCTCTTCCGCATCTACAGGGTTACTGGAACCAGAATGTGTTCACATAAATTATATCGAAACTAGATGGCTAGATGAATTCAAAGGAGTACTTGAGAATTTAGGCTAAAGTTGGAAGGCTATAAAAATGAGTTTGTTTTCCAAAGATCTGGTTTGACTTCACTCTATTGCCCTTCTCTCTCTCTCCCTCTCTCTTTTTGTGTGGGGGTGTAGATGGAGCGGGTGATTATCGCGATGCAAGACCCCGATATGGGCGTAAAAATGCGGAACCAGCGCCTGCTCATCACGGTTATCCCGCACGCGATGACAGGTAGGTTAGCTAATATGCATCCACCCACAGAGTG
>PYXC01000415.1:2500-67500 GCA_015244755.2 Tenualosa ilisha | reverse complement strand
CCACCCCGACACACACACAACACACACACACACACACACACACACACAACTAGTCATTTCCCCCTTAAACAAATTGCAAACCCAGACACAAATGCACTCTCCCTCTTCCTCTCTCTATATCTCACACACACACAAACACAAACACACACACAAACACACACACACACACACACACAACTAGTCATTTCCCCCTTAAACAAATTGCAAACCCAGACACAAATGCACTCTTCCTCTTCCTCTCTATATATCTCACACACACACAAACACAAACACACATACAAACACACACACACACACACACACACACACACACACACACACACAGTTGTTTAGAGGTGCTGATAGTTTAGCCTTAGTCCTTTCCCTGACTGTAGCACATAGTGAAGCATGAAGAGTCAACAATAAACACACAAACTCTGTTCCTAGTTGTTGTTATTGTTATTTACAGGAACTCAACAATAAACACACAAACTCTCTTTGGTTGAGAAAGTCAAGTGTAATTCAGGTGTGCACCACACTTCCAGTGCACATGCACTACTGTCCGACTGTCTGCTGCGTCCAAGCAGATCAACGACACGCCTGTTTATTCAGATGGTAACGGATCCAGTTTTTCTCCCACAGACATGAACCAAAGAGGGCAGATGGGTGGAGAAAGATGATTTTCTCCAGAGCGGAGGGCCGTACTATCACAGGGTTTGGAGATCATGATACCAAGTCTGAAATGTACATCCACTGCTCAGAAAAATAAGGCTTTTAAATATTCTGTGAAATTGTGGGGTTCTGCCACAGACCTCAATGTTACAGAGCGTACCTCCGCACTCCATAGACCTCAGTGTTACAGAGCGTACCTCCGCACTCCATAGACCTCAGTGTTACAGAGTGTGTCCCTGCACTCCATAGACCTCAGTGTTACAGAGCGTACCTCCGCACTCCATAGACCTCAGTGTTACAGAGCGTACCTCCGCACTCCATAGACCTCAGTGTTACAGAGTGTGTCCCTGCACTCCATAGACCTCAGTGTTACAGAGCGGACCTCCGCACTCCATAGACCTCAGTGTTACAGAGTGTGTCCCTGCACTCCATAGACCTCAGTGTTACAGAGCGGACCTCTGCACTCCATAGACCTCAATGTTACAGAGCGTACCTCCGCACTCCATAGACCTCAATGTTACAGAGTGTACCTCCGCACTCCATAGACCTCAGTGTTACAGAGCGGACCTCCGCACTCCATAGACCTCAGTGTTACAGAGCGTACCTCCGCACTCCATAGACCTCAGTGTTACAGAGCGGACCTCCGCACTCCATAGACCTCAGTGTTACAGAGCGGACCTCCGCACTCCATAGACCTCAGTGTTACAGAGCGGACCTCCGCACTCCATAGACCTCAGTGTTACAGAGCGGACCTCCGCACTCCATAGACCTCAGTGTTACAGAGCGGACCTCCGCACTCCATAGACCTCAGTGTTACAGAGCGTACCTCCGCACTCCATAGACCTCAGTGTTACAGAGCGTACCTCCGCACTCCATAGACCTCAGTGTTACAGAGCGGACCTCCGCACTCCATAGACCTCAGTGTTACAGAGCGTACCTCCGCACTCCATAGACCTCAGTGTTACAGAGCGGACCTCCGCACTCCATAGACCTCAGTGTTACAGAGCGGACCTCCGCACTCCATAGACCTCAGTGTTACAGAGCGTGCTTCTGCACTGCATAAAGGGGGATTAGTGGCCCCCCTTGTTTGATCATGGTTCCAAGAAGTGGCTCATCATGAAATATCCTGTCATGTTTACATGAACTATCATGAAGGATGTCACTCTGTCTATCTCCCGTCTCTTATCTCTACTCTTATCACCTACCTGAGGTCAACAAACAACCCAACTTCTTAGTTTCATGTCTATACAGATAAAACTACACAGGCTTGATGGCCTCCTCACTCACCACAGACAGAGTTAGTTTCATGAAAGGTTACAGTAAAAAGGGTTCCAACAGAGAAAGGAAAAAGCAGTGGCAGTATGCGACTAAAAGAATAAAAAAAAGAAACACCTTTCAAAAGATTCCCTTCACCCTGGGAGGAACGTGATGTCCTGAACACCTCACAGGCAAGTAAGTTTCAGCTGACTACAAACACAGCTGGAGTCTAGACCAGGGCTCTCCAATCGATTCTCCTGAGAGCGATTTTGACAAAATCAACTTGCCCAAGAGCTAGTCTATTATTCCTCATCAGTATTACTGATAGGCCCGGAGGAAATGTTAACATCCTGTATCATCTTACACACTTACAGTGCATCAGTATTACTGATCCTTAACCATCTTACACACTTACAGTGCAGGGCAAACACTCATCTGAAGTGTGTTCTAAATGTGTGCTGTGCCTTTATAAGAGTTGGCAAGAGTTGGCATAAACTCCTCAGAGACCACCATCATAAACACCAGGGTCCCCCAGGGATGTGTGCTGTCTCCATTGCTGTTGCAGATTCACATTGAACCACATCATCAAGTTTGCTGATGATACAACAGTAGTGGGTCTCATCAGTGACGACGATGACTCCGCATACAGAGAGGAGGTACATCAACTCATAAATTAGTGTGACAAGAACAACCTACTACTCGTACTCGTTTACAATGTAAACAAAACGAAAGAAATAACTGTGGACTTCAAAAAAAAAAAACAACTAACACACACCCCACTCATCATCAGTGGCACTGCTGTGGGGTCTGTGAAAAGCACAAAGTTCCTGGGAGTGCACATCACAGATGACCTCACATGGACCATCAACACCACCTCCCTGGTCAAGAAAGCACAGACACGCCTTCACTTCCTGCACAGGATGAGGAGAGCTGACCTCCCCACTTCTGCACTCACCACCTTCTACAGGAGTGATAGGTAGAGCATCCTCACCTGCAGCTTATACACATCACACTGTTCCAAGAGAGCCATTAACAACATCAAGGACACCACCCACCCAGCACACAAACTGTTCTCCCTCTTACCATCTGGAAAGCACCACCACAGCATGCAGAGCCACACAAGTAGACTGGGAAACAGCTTCTTTCCACAAGCCATCAGGCTTATCAACACACTAAAGACAATTCAGTGAACATTCCATGAACATGTTTGACATCAAAACAAACCCCACACACACTGCTACTCATGCTGCCCTCAGCACTCTTGCACTTTAGATTTTGCACCTTACATACTGCACCTGCACCTACACCTTACATACTGCACCTACACCTACACCTTACATACTGCACCTACACCTACACCTTACTGCACCTACACCTACACCTTACATACTGCACCTACACCTACACCTTAGATACTGCACCTGCACCTACACCTTACATACTGCACCTACACCTACACCTTACATACTGCACCTACACCTACACCTTACTGCACCTTACATACTGCACCTACACCTACACCTTAGATACTGCACCTGCACCTACACCTTACATACTGCACCTACACCTACACCTTACATACTGCACCTACACCTTACATACTGCACCTACACCTACACCTTACATACTGCACCTACACCTTACATACTGCACCTACACCTTACATACTGCACCTACACCTTACTGCACCTTACATACTGCACCTACACCTACACCTTACATACTGCACCTACACTACACCTTACATACTGCACCTACACCTTACATACTGCACCTACACCTTACTGCACCTTACATACTGCACCTACACCTACACCTTACATACTGCACCTACACCTACACCTTACATACTGCACCTACACCTTACATACTGCACCTACACCTTACTGCACCTTACATACTGCACCTACACCTACACCTTACATACTGCACCTACACCTACACCTTACATACTGCACCTACACCTTACTGCACCTTACATACTGCACCTACACCTACACCTTACATACTGCACCTACACCTACACCTTACATACTGCACCTACACCTTACTGCACCTTACATACTGCACCTACACCTTACTGCCCCTTACATACTGCACCTACACCTACACCTTACTGCAACTTACATACTGCACCTACACCTTACTGCCCCTTACATACTGCACCTACACCTTACTGCACCTTACATACTGCACCTACACCTCACTGCACCTTACATACTGCACCTACACCTACACCTTACTGCACCTTACATACTGCACCTACACCTACACCTTACTGCAACTTACATACTGCACCTACACCTTACTGCCCCTTACATACTGCACCTACACCTTACTGCAACTTACATACTGCACCTACACCTTACTGCACCTTACATACTGCACCTACACCTCACTGCACCTTACATACTGCACCTACACCTACACCTTACTGCACCTTACATACTGCACCTACACCTACACCTTACTGCAACTTACATACTGCACCTACACCTTACTGCCCCTTACATACTGCACCTACACCTTACTGCAACTTACATACTGCACCTACACCTTACTGCCCCTTACATACTGCACCTACACCTTACTGCAACTTACATACTGCACCTACACCTTACTGCCCCTTACATACTGCACCTACACCTTACTGCCCCTTACATACTGCACCTACACCTTACTGCAACTTACATACTGCACCTACACCTTACTGCACCTTACATACTGCACCTACACCTTACTGCACCTTACATACTGCACCTACACCTTACTGCCCCTTACATACTGCACCTACACCTTACTGCCCCTTACATACTGCACCTACACCTACACCTTACTGCAACTTACATACTGCACCTACACCTACACCTCACTGCACCTTACATACTGCACCTACACCTTACTGCACCTTACATACTGCACCTACACCTTACTGCACCTTACATACTGCACCTACACCTTACTGCCCCTTACATACTGCACCTACACCTACACCTTACTGCAACTTACATACTGCACCTACACCTTACTGCCCCTTACATACTGCACCTACACCTTACTGCACCTTACATACTGCACCTACACCTTACTGCACCTTACATACTGCACCTACACCTACACCTTACTGCAACTTACATACTGCACCTACACCTTACTGCCCCTTACATACTGCACCTACACCTTACTGCCCCTTACATACTGCACCTACACCTTACTGCAACTTACATACTGCACCTACACCTTACTGCACCTTACATACTGCACCTACACCTTACTGCACCTTACATACTGCACCTACACCTTACTGCCCTTACATACTGCACCTACACCTTACTGCCCCTTACATACTGCACCTACACCTTACTGCAACTTACATACTGCACCTACACCTTACTGCAACTTTACATATTGCACATTTCATTGCACTTTTCATATTACACATTTCACTTCACCTCACCTCACCAGATACCAAGAAGAGCTGCCTCAGTACTTCCTTCTTGTTGCAAGCCTATATGTTTACCTGTGTGTTTTATGTCTGTTTATTACTGATGTCTGTATTATTCATTGTGTTTGTTGATGAGTGTTATGTGTGTGTGTGTGTGTGTGTGTGTGTGAGTGTGTTTTAGTTAAAATGCACATTTGGTGTCTGGTGAAACGCAATTTCAATCCTCTTTGTACTACTTGTTACATAGTGAATTAACAATAAAGTTCACTTTGACTTTGACTTTGAAATGAGTGAGTCACTCTCTCTGACAGAACTGATGAAACTTAGTCACATATTTGCTGTGTCATTTCAAATGTGTTTCTGACCTCTGAAATGTTGTTCTAACAGCAGCTGAAATATGAAATATGTTTAATTATTATATATGACTGTTTAATTATTATATATGACTTTTTAATTTATTATTCTGTATTATTACTTGTTCTGTAGTACTGTTCTGTTGTTTGCTGTCTATTAGTACTGTTCTGCTGTTTGAATAGCTGTAAATGTGTGAATGCTTTGGCCTATGTAACTAAGGAGGGTACTAAATGTGTATATGATTTGGCCTGTGTAACTAAGGAGGGTACTAAATGTGTATATGATTTGGCCTATGTAACTAAGGAGGGTACTAAATGTGTATATGCTTTGGCCTATGTAACTAAGGAGGGTACTAAATGTGTATATGATTTGGCCTATGTAACTAAGGAGGGTACTGAATATGTGCTGTTAAATGGCTTTGATTGGAATTCTCTGGAAGTTGGAATTCAGTTTCTTTGCTTGGAATTAAGTAGTTTTCTTAATAAAGAAAAACATTCTAAAAACAAGCAGCTTATTTTTATCATGTTTTTAAGAAAATTAGAATGATTTTTGTTAGTTATTAACCTTATGTTAAGGTATGAATTCTTCAGGCCAGCTCTATCAAAAGAATAAAATGCTTATTTTAAGATATTTTTTTAGCTATTATATATATTTTGCTCCATTACAGACTGCATTCCTCATTCTGTCCTGACTAAGAATGATCCCTGATTCCTGATTCTGTCCTGACTAAGAATGATCCCTGATTCCTGATTCTGTCCTGACTAAGAATGATTCCTGATTCCTCATTCTGTCATGACTAAGAATGATCCCTGATTCCTGATTCTGTCCTGACTAAGAATGATTCCTGATTCCTCATTCTGTCATGACTAAGAATGATTCCATTGCTTGTTATAAGTACAGCTTGCTGAAATTCTAGCACTTTGTTCTGATTTTAAGCCATGTTATGATTTTTCAGTGGCTATTTTGCAATATTCTAAGAATTCTACAGAAGTAGAATAACCTTATCCCATTGGCAGATTTTTTTATTCAACACAAGACAATTTGATTTGTATTTGATTTGGGAATATGTGGCTTATTTCTAGAGGGCATTTTTGCAGTGTAGCGCAGTGCAGTGTATCGTTCGGTGAACTGGCATCCATTATAAAACAGTCAGTCCTGTGTGTACTGAATGTTGCTGGAGATCTTCAGACTCTGGTTAAGACTCTTCTGTGTGAGTACTCTGGTGTCCCTTGAGATTTTCCACTTGAGTAAAGCTCTTGCCACACTGAGTCCAGTGTTTCAACTTCTTTCGTGTGCGTGGGCTGGTGTTGTTTGAGATGTCCCTCCTGAGTGAAGCTGCTGTCACACTGAGTGCAGTGGTACAGCCTCTTTCCTGTGTGAACGTGCTGATGTCGTTTGAGAACTTGCTTTAGCGTGACGCTCTTACCACACTGAGTGCAGTGGTACGGCCTCTCTCCTGTGTGAGTGCGCTGGTGTCGTTTGAGATGTCCCTGTTGAGTGAAGCTCTTGCCACACTGAGTGCAGTGGTACGGCCTCTCTCCTGTGTGGGTGCGCTGGTGTTGTTTGAGATTTTTCTTTTGAGTGAAGCTCTTTCCACACAGAGTGCAGCGATGACACAACAGTCCCTTCCCTGTTTTCCAAATAGAAAAAATGTTAAACACTGACTTACAAGCTATATGATACCCCGTTATGCATCTTTAACATTTCTGACAAACACAGGCAAACTCTACATGACTGACAGCCAAACAACCAAAGACTCCAATTGCAACGAAAGTTATTCAGTGCAGTCCAGCCTGGGGTTCGAACCTAGCCAATTGATTTGAAACAGAAAAATTGAAAACTAAAAATTGCTTTACTAAAATGACTAAAAACACCACAACAGGGTTGTTCAAATAAATGAATGAATTAATAGCGCAGCCAGCTGTGAGATGATTGCCCAAAGATTGTGCGCAGAATAGAAATTTAGATTCAACCGACAGTTATTTGTGCAAGAGGAGCCTCAGGCTATAGCAGACAATACTGCTGAGTGCTGTATTACTTATGAAATGAGCATATGCAAGCCCCCCCCCAAAAAAAAGAAATAAAATTAAATAAATAAATAAATAAAATTGATTAAAATAATAAATAAATAATAAATAATTAACAAAAAAATAAACAAGAAGAATTTGCATGATTTCTGAGGGTCTAATTTTCAGATAAGGAAATCTGGAATTCTGGAAAAATCCCATGTGCGGCATTTTCTCTGATTTGTTTGTTTTACACTCTATGTCAGCTTCAGGTTTTTCAATCATTTCCACCAATCAGTTATTTAAATTCTGCTGACATCTGCTGGCCTAGAAAGGCCTTTGAAGGTTGAGCAGGAAAAGGCACTCAAGTCATTTGTTTGAAAGAATTACGTATTTGCTGTTTTGCCTACGTCATTCTAACTGGCCGTAGCACTATCCAGTTTGAAAGACAACCGCTGCTTCCGACCCCTGGATTGAGCACGGTCCATCTATATATTCTGATATAGTTTGGTTTGTCAGGCTAGAGATCTCCTACCAGGAGGCTGCAAATCCTGAGCATTTTCTTCCTCCTTCACTGCTCCTCCTTGTGTTCTACAGCCTGGAAAATATTTATCCTTAAATTATACTTGGAATGATACATGATGATCATCTCTTTCAAGTATTGTGTAACCTAAGCACTGATCACACAGCCTGAGATTGTGTTTGATTAATGCAGTGGTTCTCAAACATTTTCATTCCCCACCTCAGAAGAAAGGGATTTTCCGCGCCCCACTTGTCCCATATTGCACCAACAAAATGGTAAAAAAACACACACACAAGTTCAGATTTACTGAAGTAACATCAATATATTTCTGTCAGTAACAGCTTATAACACCAGATATAACAATAACATCGTTGTTCAAAATAAAAAAGATAAAAAGAAAGAAATGGTCAAATTAATTAAATTGTGCTTCAGTTTCTCACTTTTCAAACTGTACAAAAATGAGCCGAGGCAGGTGACCAAATGACTGCCTGATCGCAGCATCAGTGACTGCAGTGAGCCTGTTTTGTGCTACAAATCTTTTCAAAACGGGGTTGAATGCTTGATACTGCCACTCTCAAGTCATGCTCACCGTCAAGCTGAGATCTGTACTGTAGAGGTTTGAAATCTTGAGCTATGCGATGGCTTACACTACAAACTGTCTTAACAGTACTCCAAGAAGCTAGTCCCATTGGCAGTGTCCATTAGCTGAGCAACACAGTTCACAAATCCACCACAGAAACGCTGAAATAAAAGATGAAAAACCTCCGTTTTTATTCCTTAGTTTCAGATTACAAAAAGAGAACGTGCGCTGACTTATACACTTGTTTAGTTGCTAATGAAATAAAAGCCGTTAGAATTTAACAGCAGCCGCAGGCAGGAAAACCAGACGCTTCACCAAATGCCTAAATGCTTCCATAGCTCTCAAGATCTGCCTTAAAAAAAGCGACGATCAACCTATCGTAGCCAGAGTTGGCCCATTCTTAAAGAGACAGTACACTATTTATCATGATGTACCACATACCATGTACACGTGAATTCTAGTATGCTTTTAAGCTTGTTGAGTATTATTAAACATTTTAACCATTATATGAACTTTCAAATGAAATTATTAACTTGAATGAAATGATCTATATTTTTAACAATTGCAATTCACACTGACATGAACTCTACTTTGGCCTCTACATACCCGGCCCCTATCCTAGAAACAATTACAACTTTAAATGTCTTTCTTCTAAACCAAAATAATAGTCCGTTTCATACTGCTTCTTGAAGTAAGCCGAGTTTGGTTATCGGCCTCTCAAGTTCATTTGTCTTTGTCTTGACTCGAATCTTGCGAACTATTCCATGCTCATCCTCCATAGTCTTAACAATTCCTCCCATCAGCCATGATTCCCTAGGGGCTGATTCATCGATGATCAAGACTACGTCTCCAGTGCTGAAGTTCCGTGCTGGATGGTTCCACTTCTGTCTCTTCTGGAGTTGAGGCAAATATTCCCTGGCCCAGTGTTTCCAGAACAGATCACTCATGTACTGGACTTGCCTCTATCTCTTACGTGCGTAGATATCATCCTTATGGAAGAGACCTGGTGGTAAATTGGGATTAGTCTTGAGCAGGAGCAGGTGCTGTGGGGTAAGAGCTTCCAGATCACTAATGTCATTAGAAGTCGTAGTAATAGGCCTACTATTCAGGATGGCTTCACATTCACAGAAGAATGTCTGAAGACCATCTTCGTCCAAGCTTTGTTCTCTCAGTGTGGCTCCCATGATTTTCCTGATGGAGCGGATGATTCTCTCCCACACACCTCCGTGGTGGGATCCAGATGGTGGATTGAACAATTTACATTTACATTTACATTTAGGCATTTAGCAGACGCTTTTATCCAAAGCGACTTACAAAAGAGGATAACATTCAAGCTACAACACAATGAACTAACAAGGAGTGCATATTGCTAACATAGAATCTGCGCTGTTTTAAGTTGAAAGTGCAATAGTGTAACACAATGTAGAGAAATTAAATTATTAAGTGCATTCTCAAAGTTTACGCCAGGAGATATTCTTGGAAGAGCTTAGTCTTCACGAGTTTCTTGAAGGTGGAGAGGGTATCAGTTGATCTGGTAGCACTTGGGAGGTCAATCCACCAGCGCGGAACCAGATATGAGAAGAGTCTGGACCGACCTGCACAATCATGTGATGTCACGTTGGAGCAGGCTGTTCTCAAGTTGTGAAGTGTTCCACTCCTTTATTGCCTTTCTAAGCTCGTGATCGGCTCCAACAAAGTTGGTCCTGTTGTCAGACCTCATTTCCTTCACCTGACCTCTTCTAGCAGTGAAGCGACGCAGAGCTTGGATAAAGGAGTCCGTTCATCCAATGATGTTGCCATTTCTATGTGGACCGCCCGACATGCAAGGCAGGTAAGTATCACCCCATATCTTTTTACAGATGATCTTCCACGCTTGATGTTGAATGGCCCAAATAAATCCACACCAGTTCTGGTGAAGGGTGGTTTGTTTGGTAGAACTCTGTTTCTTGGGAAGTCTGCCATCATTTGTGTGCCTGTTGCACCATGTTGTCTCCGACAGATAGTACACTGAGACAGCATTCTTCTGATTGATGAAAGACACAGTGCTCTGATTCAGAACTGACAGTGACTTGTGACAGCAGAAGTCATTTTTGGAATAGAATGCGTCTTAAGATAGAATGCGAACTGTCCCCGGAAATTGGGGATGTCTGGTCACCGTAGCCCATTTCCCATCACTGGTCATTGTCAAACAAAACAGAGAAGAATTCTTGAGCTGTATTAGTAATTTTAGTTAACTGTTGATGGAATTGGAGTTAGATTGGTTAAATGTTACCATTTCAGCTAAACCTCACTGTAGCAATGGCAAAACAGAACACATATTCGAGAGAGGACACAGGCCTCCTGACAGACCGACACGTGTGTGTGTGTGAAAAAGAGAGAGATGCACATAAATGTAACAGTAGGCTATAATGGTCATGAAACCGGGAGGAAAAATGAACAGACAAAAATTACATGACGATGTCAGTAACGATCAGTTGATTTTTATTGGGCATTTGATGAGGTTAAGGAGATTAAATAGCAATAACATCAATGCTGCACTTTCAGTGGTCAATTTGATAAAAATATGGAAATAAAAAGAAATAATGCTGTGACTTGTTGAATTTGAAGAGGTCCTTAGGTTATTCAGGGGTGACCCTGGACTTCCTCCTCATCATTGCAGACAGCTTCCTGAAGAGAGAGAAGCCTCTGTTGGCATGGCGACCTCCTGACTTCTGCTCTGAGGTGGTAGAACTCTCTCCTGGTGGAACAGCGCTTGTAGGGCACACTGAAGAGGGGAACAAGGAGAGGAGATGAGAGATGAGGTTTCTGTTTCCGGTTTTACTAAAGCAGGAAATGCCCCATGACATTTATCAGACCATGTCCACAAAACAAAGCCATAATCAACACGATATCCCCAAAAGGATGGAAAATGTGGACTTGCTACCTCATCCTGAACATAGGAAAAAATTACAGTTCTTGGTATAACTTGATATTTTAAACATTACTTAACATTGCAATGAACTAGTATAGGTTATGGAATTGTGTTCTGCTCACTCATCTACATAATTTCAGTAGCCTATTGTTGAACTTACCAGTGTAGTGCTTTTCAGAGGCCAGTTGATCTTCCATGCTGACTAATTTGGATTTCTGAATGAAGAGCAGGTATTATCAATATCTCCGAGTTCAGTTTGGATATAAATAAAAATGATCAGTGACAATGTTGTAATCAAGCTAAATATTTAGGCCTACCTTCTGGAAGATCTTGAATTTTGGAATCTTTGGTAGGAATCGCAGAATTCCTTTCTTGTTCCTTTTCATCTTTCCAAATTCACAGGAATCTGTCTTAGCCTCCTTTGCTTCCTTGTTTGAGGAAGTGGGTTTGGCATTTCCAGCCTCCTTGCTCATCTTCAGGAGCTCTTTGGTGAGTGAGGACACCAGAGTCTCCTCAAAGGAAGGATCCTCTGAGTCCATCGCCCTCTGGAGGCTCTCTTTGCTGCCAAACGTCTCCAGGAGCTTGCTGTAGACAGTTCGGTAGGCCCTGTGGATTCTGGCGCTGAGAGGAAACGGGTCATTTCTTGAACACCCAGACATGACCTCAAAGATGCACAGGACCTTCTCAACCAGTTGGCAGGATTTCTCAAGGACGTCATCAGACTGCAGGCCCTTACTGTCCATCTGCGTCAGCAGCCGAACAACCAGCAGAGTGACCAAGCCGGCGTAGTTGTTAGCGTCCACTGGCAAGATCGTCGGAAAGGAGAAAGGAATGGCGTCTTTAGGCCAGTCGCTGTGAAAGCCCGGTTCCTGTGAAGAGGCTCCTGAGCTCTGGGTGCTCAGTAGGTCCTCAATAGAGGGTTTGAGTGACCGACGGTCCACCTGGTCTTCCACATTGTTGTTCCCAGACTCCAGAGCCAGCGGAAGGCTGTTCATGACATCACTAACCATGGTTTTGATGACAAGGCTCAAAATGTCGCTGAGTATTTTTGGTGGGGACCTCAGGCCGGTTGGCTCAGCTGGTCTTGCCAGTGCTGGTCTGGATGAGGAGCTGGGAGAGCTCACTGGTGATGAAACTGGCTGTGATGAGCCGCCTTGATTAAAAAACCCCAGTGTGGGAGGCAGATTAAAATGAGGGAGCAGGTAGTGCTTCACTGTCTCTTCAGCATAGAGCTTCACTAGCTTAGAGAGCATCATACGCCTCTTTGATGCACTGCCACGCCCCAGCTCCAAGAGAACACTGTCTGAAATAGACCTGCGAGCTGTGGGTAGTTTGTTGCCATTCATGAAGACCCAAGAGATTTGATCAGTTAGGTCTTGGGTGGAGGACCTCACTGTAACCAGGGACAGAGACCTTGTGAGCTTCTTGGCAACTGTGCAGAGACCTCCTTCCTTCATAGCAGGCAAAGAGCACCCACTACCCTCTGAGTCAATCCTGCTCGTCACCATTTGGACAACACTACCAACTGCTTGCCGGGTGATGCAGCAAACTTGGCCATTGGTCATGTGACTACTGGTACGTTTCTCAGTGGTGCCCTCTGTAGATTCTACCATTGTCTCGTCTCCAATGTTGGCCAACATGGAGTTTATGACGTCATGAATAATCTGCAGGTCATCCAGATTCTGATCATACTCTGACTTGACAAGGGTCCTTTGGATGTCAATTAGAGCTTTGCTAATGGCTTTCTTGGCACACACATAAGGCCCCCCTGAGGTTTTACTACAAAGCATGGAAAGTGCCTGGTCCTTTAAGAATACATTTTTAACTTTTTGTCGTAAGGACCTGAACATCCTGGAAGTGGTGGTCCAGATATTATTATAAAGATGACTCCCCATTTGGTCATTTGCTTGCCTGGGTAAAGTCTTCTCACAGCCTTCTGGCATCTCAGGGCAGGTGGGGTCCACTGCGTTAGAGGATGGCGATGATCTTAAATTGCTCAATACTCCATCAACAATGGCTTCAACCACCTCCCGAGCGACCATCTTTGCTGTTGCTGGGGAGTTAAAGGGTCTTGACATGTCATCCGTGATTGACTGAAGTAATAACTCACTTTCTGACTGAACAGCATTTGATGGATTCCCCTCTGCTCTGAAAACCTCCTCAATTAGTTGTGTTAGTGACACCATGGAGTCACTGAAGTCTTTCGGAACACATGAGTCAAAATCTTTTTCATCAGCCATGTTTAGACTGACAGAGTCCATTGCCATGTCCATTTCTGTCACTGAAAAAGGAGGAGACCCTTTCATTGAAATGATGGCCTCCTCCTTTGTGCTTCCTTCTTCTAGCACCATGAGAAGCGTGGACATGACCTCTCTGGTGCAGCTGTCAAGGTCCCCTACATCTTTCTGGTCAGCAAGCAGAGCCTCATCGGTGATCTGTGTTTCATCGAGAGCCTCTACACTTGCAGTGCCTGTCATATGCTTGCCATCAGATGCTTTCCTTGGGGCGTCACACCAATTAGAACACTGAGCGAAAAATGTGCCAATTTTGCTCAGCAGATTTTGGTACATGTTTGATGCTGTGTCAATGGATTTATTATCTGATATGCCAAATTTGGTTGTTGAAGCTGCCATATTCAGTTTGGATGAGTGGGCAGAACGTGGAGCTGGAAGGTGCTCTCTGGTGCAGTCCTGTACATCACTGACAAACTGATCAACGATTTCTGTCACCAGAGCATCCATGTCTTGACAGGCAACACTATCCCATGGTTCCCTGCACTCGTCAACATTCTCTGGCGCGCACAATCTCAAGGAGGTGTAGCTGTGCACAGATGCGATGAGAACATCCGTAACTGCATCACAGGCATTAATCTGGAACTGAACACTGGAGAGTCTATTTAGGCAAGACTTTCTGAGCCTTCCAGTGTCTTTACTCAAGGATAGATAACTGTCCTCAATACCAGGTACAGAAGCGGAGCCAGCCATTTCTGTCAACTGGGCAATTACACTGTTGAAAAAGCAGCTGTTACCTGCTGTCAGTTGTTCCTTTTGCTCCCACCCAGAGAAGTAGGAGTCCAGGACTACCTTTAGAACCTGTTTGGTGCAGGTGTCCAGCTGCTGTGAGGTCAAGGGGCATTCGCTGACACTCTGCACTTTATGGAGGTCTTGCTCTTTATGGGGGGCTGGTATTACTGGTCTGGCTATAGGAAGCACTTGGTCACTCCTGACACTTTCCTGAAGAGACAGGTGTCTAAAAAATTCCCTCAGTGTACTTCTGATTTTTTTGTAAATCATCTTCGCCGCTCTCTGTGCCTTTGTATTGTTAAGGCCAGAGACACGTGAAGACACTCTGTGTTGAGCCTGGATGACTGATTTGCCCTCACAAGGAGATGTGGGCTCATCTGTACTGTCAGCAGACTGAACTACCTTCTTCATCTCCTTCACGAACATCTGAATGAGGACAGTGGCAGCTTCCTCGACAGGCTGAGGACACAGAGAGAACAAGTCACTCTCAGCTTCAATGGAGTCGCTGGAAGGCTTCTCCAGAGCAGAGTGACGTTCATTGAACTTCCCAGTGAGCACATCCCTAACTGCTTTTTGGGCCTTGGTACGAAATGCCTCACTGGAAACAGTTTTCATGCTCAGCCCAGACACTTGACTGTCACAGCGCATGCCTTTGTTATTGCCATCACTCTCTGTATGTTCTTGCTGAGAGGGAACAGTTCCGCATGCATACTGGCATGTTAGAGCTTTTACAGCCCTCCGCATGCCTGCTAGACATGTTTTAACCGGGCTGTTGTACTCCCGATCATTTAGACGGTGTTCCATAGACTGGACTACTGTGACCATGGCCCTCCCAACAGTTGAGCCTGACGTCAAATCAATTTGGCTCACTTCTGCGTTGGCCTGGTCTTGTGCGCCGAGGAAGTCACTGAGCTTGAAAGAGATGTTTTGGACCAATTGTTCAGTGCAAGCCTTCTTCTGGAGAGCAGTTGTGTTTTTCTGGGATGTTGTGATGGCTGCCCTCACCTCAGCCAGACCTGCCTTTAGGGTGAGGCCAATTTCTTTCACAATGGCATCAACCAGCTGATCTGTGAATCCGTCACTGATTGAGCCAATCACTTGCATCTCCTTTAGCGCATTTTGAACGCTGCATTTTAGGTCTTCATCTGTGAGGCCAAGTCTATGAAGTGTAGGGGACTGTGACCTTGAAATATACATAAATACTTGACTTATTTTTCTGTAGCTTATAAAGCTTGAAAACATTGTAATTTCATTATGCATGATGTCAAGAGTACAGCAGTTCATTTTTCATTTAATCATTTTGACCTGTCTGCACAACTTACCCCTTTTGTGAATCAGTCAACTTTCTCGAGGCAGTTGATGCCCTGCTGCTTCCACCCCTGGGGATGATTTTAACGAGGACCCCATCATTAAAGAATTTAATACCCTCCTCATCTTCAACATTTGTGGTTGAAGGTATTTTGGGTTGAGCGCTGCACATCGACGGAGTCGATGTCATGCTGCTCCCCTTGTTGGGTATGATTTTAATGAGGGTCCCGTTGTTGAAGAGTTTGATACCCTTCTCTTCTGTTTGTGGAGGTCGAGAAGTGGCTGGATTAACAAATGAGTGCTCACTATGCTCCCTGTTCATCTTGAGGAGAGCAGGGATGAGCAGCTGCACTGAGGTCAGGTCTACGTGCTTCACCAAGGTAGTCAGAAGGGTGAAAAACTCCAATTTGGTCACCTGTTTTACATGAGTAGAACAAACACCTGTGTCACATGGGTAGAATAAACATCTGTCTCACATTTCACGGGTGACTGTTGCAAATTAGCCAAGACCCATAAAGGCACCCTGTTGCAGTATAACATGTTTTGCCACTGAACAGCAGCTGTCTCATGGAGAGTGAAAACAATCAAGATTTTAGCCACTTTGAAACCTAGCGAACAGTCATTTCGATGGACCTTGATTATAGTTTAAGTGTCATTGTAATCAGCTGGGACTTTGCCCTGCCGTATTTGCAGCTATCTGCACTGGGAAGTGGACATGATAATGCCTTCAGCTAATGGCTGTGTCTCAAATCGCCCACTTGTACACTTCAAACACTATGTTTTAGTGCATAGTGCGTTCACACTGACAATCATGTCGAAACTCAATGCACTGAAAGTACCCGGATGATGCACTGATAATGGCCAAAGTGTTATAAGTAAGTGCTCCATTTGGGACAACACTTAACGTCAAAAATGCACCCTACAGCAGTAAGTGCGCAGTGCACACTGCGCGCTACATATAGGTGCACCCATAATAGTCTGAGATTTAAGAAACGGCCAATGTGTCAGTAGTTGTTCATACAGCTAACATGTTATAGTTGTTAATGCTTATAGCTAGCCTGATATAGCTTAATCAAAATACTTTAGAACACAAGCTGAAGCATTCTAGACTTCACCAGTTGTAATACAACAGGATACAGTTCAGGTCTTCTAAATAGGGGCATCACAGATGTCATAACATTAACATTTTCTTTTGATAAGCAGATAAATCTAATTGTGTGTCTTGTTTTATTGTCATTGCTTGTGTGTGATACCAATGACTCACATTTTTGGACACGGGATAAATAATTAATTTTATCACTTAACCGGGCTAGCTAGCTTGCTAACATTAGCATGGCAAACCAATTTTGACTGGGTTACGGTAGGAATATGCGCTAGTAATATGTGCTAGCTCACTAGCTCCTAAGGACTTTGATTAAACTTGTATGTTGTTGCAAATGAACTTGACATGGAAATGTTAATTTTAACTGACATCAGTCATGTTGTCTACATTACCATGGCTATCGCTAGCTTTTTAGTTAGCTAATAATCAGACAGCAGGACTTCTCTGGCTGCATGGGCTAAAGTAAAGTTTGTTCAGTTAACTTAAAATTTTTATGTTTAGGCTGTTATTATTCTTAGCACTACAAAACACAGCTAGCAGAGCAGGTTAGGCTTTTATTTTGACGTATAGCATCTGCCCTGGTAGTCGTTTTGTAGGTGCTTCTGCTACTAGCATGCTAGCTTGTTATTACTGAAAACATTTATTGTCACGTTTGTACTGAATGAAAGTACATAATTGCCCTCTAACAAAAAACAAAGTTTAAATGTGCCAGAGTTCTCCTTTAAGGTCGTGTATCTGCGTCTATTGATAACCTACTGCTACATTACCGTCACCATTGTAGGGTTGCCAGCTATGTGTTCAGTACGGAACACGTCTTTTAGCTTCCAAGTATAGAACAAATCCCTATTTTACAGAACGGTTGGCAACCCCACACCATTCATCACATCTAAACTTCATATTACAACATGATTGTGTGGGTAAAAGTCCAGTATCAGATGTAGCAGTACAGTTGGACTATCTGACCCTGCAGTGATGATACTCACAGGATTGACCATGATGGCATTGAAGTTAGCCCATTCCCTGTTGGAAATATAAATTATGGTTAGCATTGCACATATGTGGAGGGAATCATAGAATCATAGAGGTGCCTCTATAGTTAACATGAATTTTTTGAGCAGGGTTTCTTAAAAAATGCAAAAATGCATGTTAACTTAAAAAGAAAAAAAATTCTAGGCTAGGCCTACTTAGCATGATAATAATAATAACAATAACAATAATAACAATAGGCTGTATCTGTGTGATAGAGTGTTGATACGTACTGGTCACTGAGTCCCGCCAGGTAATTGGAGAGAAACAAAAAGTCCTGCTGAAGCCCAGAGATGCAGTAGTCTTTTTCCACAGGCACCCGCGCAGACATCCCAGGCTCCGGGGAGGAGTCTCCCGAGATAGACGACAGGGCCATGGCTGGAGCAGACCTAGCTGAAGACACACACACAAACATACCGCATGCATGCATGCATACACATGCACACACACACACCACACGCTCACACACACACTCTCAAAGATAAGTCTGGGTCCTCAGTAATATTGGGTCACTGTGTTCTAAGAACTCTGAGGGTTCTATACCTCTCCCCCATTTCAGAACTGTGGGTCTATACAATAGCTTCTGACTAGTTACTGCTATGATTGAATGATTGTTTTAATATCAGAATTTGCCTGATTTCAAGTATGCCCCATGGGGTTGAATGCATACAATAATTTTTCAATGGTTTTGAACACTCAAAGACAAACACTTAGAATACTAGTCTATAGACAAATAATTATTCTGTAAACATTATGTTCATTATTTTAAATGTTCATTTTCCCAACATTCTAAACCAAACATGTGCTGGTCACCAAAGTTTTAAACGTTTAATAGGGACACAAGCACAACCCTTCACCTGCTGCCTTTGCTTGTGTTCATTAAATCCACAGTTTCACCTTATTGAATCAATTCTGCAACCATCTCAATCATCCATTTCATCTCACCAGTAGCAGATGTGCTAATGGAGCAGCTCACGATAATCTGGAAGAATCAGAATTAGAATTGGAAGTTGGAACACAATTTCAATTTGAATCAGAACAATGACATCATTACCCTATAATCATCAAATTTTCAGACAATAGTGCAACTATAAAAACCATTATCCTACTTTATTGAGACGCAATTATGGTCTCTTCCACATGATGAAAAACTAGAATTCTAAACTGGATAATCCCGGCCCTTAATTGAATTCACATTTAATGGCATTGTAAAATTATTAATATTATTGATTAACTTTCTGCATTCTGAATTAGTGATCTAAGTGATCGAAGTCTGAAAAAGTGAAACATAATAATTTGAGATGCTGAGATATATCCACCTACCTCATCCTGTATTGAGATTTTGTGCTTAGGCAGTATTAAACTATTTTCAAAAAGCCTGAAAACTGGTGTCCAATAGACAATCTTGTATATTCATAGCCATGTCATAGTCATGCTGTGATGTCATAATGCAGATTAGCATGTTTGCAGCAGAGCCATGGCTCTGGTTTGTGTGGGCAAAATTGTAGCTTCAAGGTTGCGAGTAACTTGCAGCACTTGTGACTCTGATCACATAAATATTTGCTAACCTATATTTCTGTGGTGTGGCCTTATTGTTGACAAATTATTTTCTATTTACCTTTCTTGCCAGTATGTTACAGGGTAATCCTATATATAGGGACCACCACTGATTACCCTTTTAACTGAGGCTTATACAATAATAAGAAGAATAAGAATAAGAATAAGAATAACAATAATTTCATGCATTATATTCTAAAATTTGCATAATCATGGAATTGACCAGACATGGAATTCACTTTGGGCATAAGGAGCCTGGATGTTAGATTGAATGAATTATGAGTAATCTGTCCTATCCCAGAAGAGAAGGGTGTTGCTATGATGTACCTTGTGACATTTTACTCTCATTTATAGCTAGTTTAATGATGTTTTTTGCTTTATGTAGCCTCTATCAACTGCCTTATGGCAGAATTTTAATTTGAACCATATTGAAATATGGTTGAAATATTGTCAGTTCAACTTAAATGACAATGAAATTCTATCATCACTAAAATTCAACGTTAAATCAACCCAACCATTATTCAACACTGAGATACTGTTGTTACACTGCAAAATGAGAAACAACAGAGGGATATTAACGCTGATTCATCTTTCATACCCAAAATATAATTCAGTTTTGTTTCAACAGTGAGTTCAACACTGAATAAATGTTAAATGGTCATCTATCCATCTATCTATCTGTCCATCCATCCATCCTCATTTTATAGGCTTACAAGAATCTGATATATAGTCCTCACAGAAGTAAATACAGAAGTCTATGTTGAATTGAAATGGCTGCCATTAGCCTACCTTTGTGTTCTCTCAGCAGTAGCCTATAGGCCTATGTAGGCTATATGAAACCTGAAGAGAAAGTCATCTTCCATGTTATATGTTCGGTGTCTTCATGTCAAATGACTCCAAGCTAAACTCTAACATAACACAACATAAATTGCCTTTATGACATCACAGTGGCAAATGATGTCAGCAAAGTAGCACCAGCACTGCAGTCACACTGGGCATAGAATCAGATTCAGTGAATGAACTAGTCTCACCTTGGCAATACTAGAGTTCCATTGACAGCATTAATGTTGCACTCATGACCACAATCTATAACAAAGCAGTGAACGTTCCACTAGCTGTTCACCTACAGCAGAACTAGTTGACTTAAAACTACCTCATGTGTATCCAAACACTGATACACATAGTGTAGAGTAAATTACACATACATACATACACATACATACTAATATTCTTCAGGACAAACACTTACCCCCAGTGGACATGAGAGTTCACAAAAAGAACAAAAATTGTTGTGTTGATGGCACCATGGCAACTTGGAACCCTAGAACTATTAAAGTTCTAGAACTTTAATTACAAGCTTTAGAATGTTAAGGCAATCCAGATGCAGAAAGAGAAGCATGGGACCTTTGACAGGGACAATATAAACAGATAAAAGGAAACTTTATTCACATGCATATGGTTACTGAGTATAAAAAAGGATGGTCATAGGTGATGTCTGGGGTGAAATGGGGGGAGCAACAACCTGAGTGTTATCAACACAAGGACCTGGACCTACGTAATAAGTTACATACGACAGGGTCAAATCAATACGCTTGCACATCTAACGTCTGAGTTGAACAATGGGGGACTATGCATATATGTGTAAACATAACTTGATACTATTGCAAGGTTGAAATCAACAACCTAACAACTTGATTTTGTTGTATGGAGAGATTAACACAGCACTGTTGTTTGTAAGAGTTCGCCTGCACCTGCTAGATCCTCGAAGATAGTCACTGTGTCAGGAGGAGCAACGCAACAGACTCTTCAAAAACAAGCCCGCAAGATTATAGTGGAGCTGAAAAAAGAATGTAGGCTTACAGCGCAACAAAACAAGAGAGAAAAAGCTTAGTTGTAGGCCAACAAAGTAGCCTAAACTATAAAGATGACATGTCACAAATTATCTAGCCTGGTAATAAAACCAGACCCTCGTTCTACACTTTCATTTTGTACAGAGGGTCTGGACATTCAGTAGTGAGTTTCAATTGCTTGCTTGAGGTGTTTATGTTTAAAAAGATTGGATCAGCCCCTGACTGATAGCTTGCATTGACTGATAGCATTGTAGCTCTGCATTCACAATACCTCTCTGTTTGCTGAGTGGACAGGTTAAAATGAGACAACAAGCTCAATGGGATCAAATTCAGACTAGCTCTGTTGGGAGATGATAGTCAAGTGGTAGCAATCCACTGAACTCTTACTGGCCATGAGCACAGCGCATGATCAGGCTAGTTGAGAAAGTCAGTCCCTCCTTGAATCCTTATCCACGTTCCAGTTTCCGCAAACCTCTCCATAAGGCCTGTTGTCCAACGTCAAGCTGGTTTTCTTACTATTGTAGAGGTTTGAAATCTTGAGCTATGCGATGGCTTACACCACAAACTGTCTAACAGTACTCCAAGAAGCTAGTCCCATTGGCAGTGTCCATTAGCTGAGCAACACAGTTCACAAATCCACCACAGAAACGCTGAAATAAAAGATGAAAAACCTCCGTTTTTATTCCTTAGTTTCGGATTACAAAAAAAGAGAACGTGAGCTGACTTATACACTTGTTTAGTTGCTAATGAAATAAAAGCAGTTAGAATTTAACAGCAGCCGCAGGTAGGAAAACCGTACGCTTCCATAGCTCTCAAGATCTGCATAAAAAAAGCTACGATCAACCTAACATAGCCAGAGTTGGCCCATTCTTAAAGAGACAGTACACTATTTATCATGATGTACCACATACCATGTAAACATGAATTCTAGTATGCTTTTAAGCTTTTTGAGTATTATTAAACATTTTAACCATTATATGAACTTCCAAATGAAATTATTAACTTGAATGAAATTATCTATATTTGTTACATTAATTGCAATTCACACTGACATGAACTCTACTTAGGCCTCTACATGTACTTTGATTTCAGTGAAGCAACTGCTGAAAAGCCAATCTCACAGAGATAGGATGTGGCAAAGGGAGGAAGAATGCCCACAGCTCTCTGCCCAATGAGTGGATACTGCCTTTCCACTTTAAGCCGAAACTGAGTGTCTCAGATGTCAATCTTAACCTCAGGGTGGAGTCAGAGGTCATTTCAATCAGTTGTTCCTCTTCAGCAGAGCTAAAATCAGCTGGAGCTGCAGAAAGAAATGAAATACTTTATTTGTCATTGCACATAATAAACACAAATCTGTTTGACAGACAGACAGACAGACAGAGAGATAAATAGATAGATAGATAGATAGATAGATAGATAGATAGATAGATAGAGATACTTCATTTATTTTATCCCAAAGCAAAATTAGGACAATTGGGTAGGTATAGTAGGCTATATAAATATGTAGCCTACAATATAAGGGTGAAATAAAATATTAAACCTACCTGCTGCATTAAATGGGTCCAAAACCCAGTCATATTGTGTAGCACTGTTGGGAAAGTATTTTTTAAACAATCCTCCCAATGCCGTGATGTGCTGCTGTATGCAAGGGATCACTGTGGTGGCACCAGAATCGATGCTTTGTGCGACTTCAGTAAGATTCTCAAAGACTTCGGTATGTCCTTGATCGATGCGCTTCTCCCATGGCTCGAGCTTTCGGATGAACGCAGTGATCTTGTCTGCCAGGTGAGGTAGGTGCTTGTCTTTGCCATGAAGCTGAAGATTTAATTCATTCAGCTTTGCAAATACATCACTGAGGTAAGCCAGTTTCATCAGAAACAGTTCATCACTAAATTTGGCCGCTGCCTCATACATGCGCTCTTCTTCCTAAAAGACCCGAACCTCCGCTCTGAGGTCAAAGATGCGCGACAAGACTTTGCCTCGGGAGAGCCACCTTGCTTCGCTGTGAAACAACACAGCTGTATGATCAGCTCCCCTCTCCTCACAAACAGCAGAGAACAGACGCGCTTTCAGAGGTCGCGTTTTGATAAAATTGACCACATGCACAATCGCTGTCAAAACCTCGTTTAGTTTGGGGCTGAGCTGTCTTGAAGCCAGCGCTTCCCTATATATGATACAGTGCGTCCACTGCGCGCCTGTGCGGCCCTCTTGATTAATGCCTAAAGTCCCTTCCTTTGCCCTGCCATAGTCTGTGCACCATCTGAGCAAAACCCCAAGCAATTTCCCCATTTCAGCTCATGTTCTGTGAAGTACCTGCTCATAATCTTGAAGAGCTCCTCAGTCGTGGCTCTTGTTGGCATAGATTTGCAAATAAGCAAATCCTCGTTTAGTGACAGTGACTCTGAATTTACAAAGCGGACATAAGATATGAACAAACATTTTTTACTGCTGTCTGTGGCTTCGTCCACTTGTATTTCAAAACGATTTTCTTTCAGTTTTCCAATGAGTTGTGCTTCAGTGTCACTGGAAATGTCGCGAATTCGTCTGGCAACTGTGTCGTTTGACAGGGGTATCATTTTCAATTTCGCAGCGCTTGTCTCATCACGCATAATTGACACCATGTCAACAGCAGCGGGGAGAATAAGTTGCTCAGCTATCGTGTGTGGTTTTTGCACTGGGCAACTCTGTATGTGACTCTGTATGATGCCATTTGTACTTTCCTATTCACTGACGCAAGCTTTCGCCATTCGCTTTTCCTGCTGACGGGATTCGGTGAGTTTACGTTGGAAAAAAGTGATGGGTTTATCAACGTGAGTTGGATGTGAGGTCTTTAAGTGTCTACGCAATTTGTTAGGCCTCATACTGTCTGCTGCCAGTTGTCGAAGACACACAACACACATGGGTCGCTCCTCGTCACCCACCTCAATTACAGTGAATCCTAAAGCAAGATATGCTTCATCATATTTTCTTTTTGGTTGGCATTTTGATTGGTTTGCCTTTTCTTTCTCTGTTGGCGTAGAATCGCCAACTTTTGTGGCCCTTGTAACAAACTTGTCCATTTTCAATTTGAAACGATATACAAACGTCTACCGTCCTGTTGTATTGTTGTCATTATTCCGCCGCAATTAATATGCCGACGCGTAATTCTTATTCGCATAACGATTCCATGAAGGATTTTTTTTTCTGGTTTTCCTATCTAGTATTCTTTTAACATGTTTAGGGCAATTAGTGAATTCACTGTGAGGGTGTGTTTTAATTTACTGGCAAAACAGAAAGGTATTAATAAAGAATGCAAAAAAAAAAAAATCATCCGATTTAATGCGCCCCACTTGCAATACCTCCGCGCCCGCCCCACACTTTGAGAAACGCTGGATTAATGGTAACATTAGCTGAGGTGGTAACGTATGTATCAGTCTGACACAAATCCAATCAACTCAGTCAGCTTCACCGTAGCCTGAGTTCCCGATTTGGAATCTTGACTTGACTGCACTTTACTAAGTCCGGGGTAATTAGCTAATGTGTAGCTAATGAATGTAAGGGATAGCATTCTGCAAAAGGTTCATTATAGTGGACTAGCTCCCAGCATAGTGAACGAGTTATTCAACGAGAATAACTCACTCGCAGAACGTTATCCGGCTTACGGCTATTTAATTATTGAATACATGAATAACATGACAACAAGGCATCTTTAACAATACTGTCATAGTCATTTTAATGATTACGAAGGATAATAGCATCTGCAAAAAATGGTAGTCCATTAACTTACAGATGAGTTGACTGGTTATGAACATTGTTGTGAAACAGTAATTAATTACATTACTCATTACTGAAAAAAATAACACCGTTAGTAACGCCATTTATTTTTACGACGTTCCAATACTGGTTGTGGCAACGCTCAGATTCACTTTCCTTACCAGCAGTCTGTTATACTTAGCAACGGTCTGTATCAAGAAATACCAGACCGTAGAATGTTGTCAAGCCGTGTGATAAGTATCAATAATCTAACTGACAAAAATCAACTCAGCCAGCAAACGACTATCTCCATATTCTTCATCACCATCACTTTCAAAACCAATTCACAACCTTTCTACAATCTACTACAACCTGATTACTGTCTGAACACAACCGACTCACAACTTCTTTCCACCAACTCAAAACCAACTCGCAACGTTCCCACAACAACCTGGTAACAGGCCAGTATAGTGCTTTGGACTGCACCATTGAAGTTTTAAAATCCCTTACCCGTTAAAATCACTGGATGTATTTATACTAGAACTTTCTTGCGTTTGTAGAACATTTATAGAACCTTTAAACACACGTGGCTACTCACTGTGGTTCTCAGGGGTTGAGCATTCAAAGGCACCCTTCAGGTGTAGATACCAGTACTACCAATACAATACTAGAACACTCTCATATTATGACACTTAATGGTCATATGGCTGTAGTATACTACCGATACAATACTAGAACACTCCCATATTATGACACTTAATGGTCATATGGCTGTAGTATACTACCCATACAATACTAGAACACTCCCATATTATGACACTTAATGGTCATATGGCTGTAGTATACTACTAAACAGGATAAGGTTACATACATAGTTGCCAGTATACTACTCAAAGGGGTAAGGCCCACATGTAGTATACGACTTAATGAGGATAAGACTCCATACATAACTTAAGTATACTACTCAAATGGAGATAAGGCCACTAACATAGCTGTAGTATACTACTCTATGGAGATCAGGATACATACATAGCTGTAGTATATTACTCAGTGGGATAACACACACACACACTCACTCACACACTCACTGACACACATGTACACACACACTTCCTTAATACTTTTGCCTGTAGTGTCACTGTTTTCACTCCGCTTTGGGTCCTGGGCACTACTCCACTGTGGCTCTGTTGAAATGTATTTACACTTTTTAGTCTTTGACCAGAAGGGGGCACTGTTGGTCTTGGTTGCCTCCATACACCACCATCTGCCTGCAGTACTGCATAGTTTCTACCTCCAGGGGGTGCTGTTTCAGTAGTGACTGACATCACCCGCAGGACAGATCTGCTACTGCAGTTAGTTTGGATTCTTGTATTTATCGACTTGCCTTCACTGCTCTCTGGTTGGAAATACTTAATGATCAAAGGCTTGTACTTTTAGATTGCCTGTGTCTCAAATGTGTGTGTGTGTGTGTGTGGGCACGTATGTAGATGTGTGAGGGTCTGCCTGTGTCTCAAATGTGTGTGTGTGTGTGGGCACGTGTGTAGATGTGTGAGGGTCTGTCTGTGTCTCAAATGTGTGTGTGTGTGTGGGCACGTGTGTAGATGTGTAAGGGTCTGTCTGTGTCTCAAATGTGTGTGTGTGTGTGTGTGTGTGGGCACGTGTGTAGATGTGTGAGGGTCTGTCTGTGTCTCAAATGTGTGTGTGTGTGTGTGTGGGCACGTGTGTAGATGTGTGAGGGTCTGTCTGTGTCTCAAATGTGTGTGTGTGTGTGGGCACGTGTGTAGATGTGTGAGGGTCTGTCTGTGTCTCAAATGTGTGTGTGTGTGTGGGCACGTGTGTAGATGTGTAAGGGTCTGTCTGTGTCTCAAATGTGTGTGTGTGTGTGTGTGTGGGCACGTGTGTAGATGTGTGAGGGTCTGTCTGTGTCTCAAATGTGTGTGTGTGTGTGTGTGGGCACGTGTGTAGATGTGTGAGGGTCTGTCTGTGTCTCAAATGTGTGTGTGTGTGTGTGTGTGGGCACGTGTGTAGATTGTGAGGGTCTGTCTGTGTCTCAAATGTGTGTGTGTGTGTGTGTGGGCACGTGTGTAGATGTGTAAGGGTAGACCTGTAGATCAGAAGCTGGAAGAAGTGTCTGGTGTTCTGTTTTAACGTGATTCAACGATATTTAATGTGTCAAAGCTTCTATTGGATTCCCTTTCTTTTGTAAGAACTTGCTGTAGTAAAGTCAGTATGCCAAATCACATGTGTGTGATCAGTTTATTTTACTCTGTGTGTGTGTGTGTGTGTGTGTGTTTTGTAAGAACTTGCTGTAGTAAAGTCAGTATGCCAAATCACATGTGTGTGATCAGTTTATTTTACTCTGTGTGTGTGTGTGTGTGTTTTGTAAGAACTTGCTGTAGTAATGTCAGTATGCCAAATCACATGTGTGTGATCAGTTTATTTTACTCTGTGTGTGTGTGTGTGTGTTTTGTAAGAACTTGCTGTAGTAAAGTCAGTATGCCAAATCACATGTGTGATCAGTTTATTTTACTCTGTGTGTGTGTGTGTCTGTGTGTGTTTTGTAAGAACTTACTGTAGTAATGTCAGTATGCCAAATCACATGTGTGTGATCAGTTTATTTTACTCTGTGTGTGTGTGTGTGTGTGTGTGTGTGTGTGTGTTTTGTAAGAACTTACTGTAGTAATGTCAGTATGCCAAATCACATGTGTGTGATCAGTTTATTTTACTCTGTGTGTGTGTGTGTGTGTGTGTTTTGTAAGAACTTACTGTAGTAATGTCAGTATGCCAAATCACATGTGTGTGACCAGTTTATTTTACTGTGTTTTATGAGGTTTGCAAATTAGTCTGAACGCAAACATAAACTACTAATACCACCTTAAACAGTTGAAACACCAAAGCGTCACATGACTAATTAGTCTGAACGCAAACATAAACTACTAATACCACCTTAAACAGCTGAAACACCAAAGCGTCACATGACTAATTAGTCTGAACGCAAACATAAACTACTAATACCACCTTAAACAGCTGAAACACTAAAGCGTCACATGACTAATTATGATCATCAAAATATCATGAAAGACTTGATTTAACAACTCAAATGTCCTCATCGTGGAGAAAAACTGAGTTCTTATGTATGTGTGTGTGTGTGTGTGTATGTATGTATGTATGTATGTATGCATGAGAAGCGGCCACCTGCAGCTTCTAATCCCGGTCCCAGGCTCAATCTGGGGTTGAGTTCAGAGGAAGAGTTCAGCACTTCATCTAGTGGCAAAGAGAGATATAGCACCAACCTGTCCCTCAAAGCTGACAACACAGACCTTCAGGCAAACACACCCCACTGCCAATAAACAACCCTCCAGCTGAGACCATTCAGGACACAAAGTGTCTGGGTGTACACATCACAGACAGCCTCACATGGACCAAGAACATCACACATATATTTTCTATGGAAGCTGCAGAAAGCCCACCTCCCCTCCCCCAGCCTGGGGTTGAGAAGTTGGCAACCCTAGACATCCCGTTGTTCAGACCACATACTAGATCAGTGATTACAGTGGTTAGGGTGAGGGTCTAGAAGTGTGTAGTATGAGTAGTGAGTAGTATTATCACTGATCTTGTGTAGGGTCGGGCTAATGGGATGTCTGATCAATGGACTTTCTTTTTCGGACTAATGGGATGTGAGACCAATGACCAATGGAACCATTCTGTCTTCATGTGAATGAACAGCATGTAAAGAGACACTTCTCAGGTATTCAGACTTGTAATAGAACAGTGATCTCATGGACCTTCCTGGAACCAAAAAGACAAAACTGTCCCTAGTTTTGTTTATATAATTTTTTATTATAGTTTCTATAATAGCGACGGCTGCAGCCGAGCTCATCGGGAAACGGACAGCCTTCAAGACCATCAAAGCAGCGCTCCCAAAAGGGTAAAGCTTTCAGGCTACTCGACCCTTGGCGCCTATGGGTGACTCATAGAGGCGAGACACTCATGTTCGATACAACATGCTTCTAGACTTATCTTTGACATGCAATTACAACAGTCGACCTGTGGCACCACACCACATTATTATCAGATGAGATGTTCTGCAATTTGATCTCTATAGCCATCAATAATTTTTTAGAAACAAACAGATCAGAAGCTGTGTTTCCATCATTACTTTGGGAAAAGTAGTGCTTATAGAGAAATAATTGCACACTCAGCTTATCTCAGCAGAGAAAATAAGAGGAAAAAACAACAGCTGATTGATGCAATATTTGATTTGGACTGTAGATACTCCACATCTCCAATTCCATCACTTTTTCAGGAAAGGGTTGGTCCACAGACTCAATACAACTTGATATCAACCTCACAAACAGAACAACTTTTACTCCAGTCACGAGGGGTGTTTTGTGAACATGGGGAGAAGGCAGGAAGGCTTCCAGCTCCCCATTTAAAGTCTAAATCAGCCTCTCAATACATATCTCAGATTCAGGAGGAAACTGGAAAACTTATTACAGATCGTTTAAAAATAACATTTACATTTCTGCATTTAGCAGTCGCTTTTATCCAAAGCGACTTACTAAAGAGGCTAACATTCAAGCTACAACACAATGAAAAACTAACAAAGAGTGAATATTACTGCACCTTTTTGGTCAGATATCAGGCTACAAATTGAACTTGTCAAAGAGTGACTGTTTACCAATAAATCATTTGGCAATGCAAATCCCTGATCATGTCCTGCCATTTCACGTCTCAAGATCTGGTTTTAAATATCTGGGCATTAATATAATCCCGCCTTTAAAGAGTTTTTTGATAAGAACTTTACTCCACTGATTTCTAAACTTAAATCTGACTTACAAAGATGGGATATTTTTCAATTGACTTTAGCTGGCAGAGTGAACTGTGTTAAAATAAATGTTTTGCCAAGGTTTTTATTTTTATATCAGTGTCTCCCTATTTTCTTGTTCAAATATTTTTCCTATCAGATAGATGAATTGGTTTCAAAATTCATATGAAATGGTCAAAATCTTAAATTTCTAAAGATTTTCTCCAACGTCAAAGAGCAGGAGGTGGGTTGGCTCTTCCTAATTTCAGAGGTTAATATTGGGCAGCGAACATAAACAAACTTACTTACTGGATGCAGTCTCCCAATGAACATACACAAACTTACTTACTGGATGCAGTCTCCAAATGAACATACACAAACTTACTTACTGGATGCAGTCTCCCAATGAACATACACAAACTTACTTACTGGATGCAGTCTCCAAATGAACATACACAAACTTACTTACTGGATGCAGTCTCCCAATGAACATACACAAACTTACTTACTGGATGCAGTCTCCAAATGAACATACACAAACTTACTTACTGGATGCAGTCTCCAAATGAACATACACAAACTTACTTACTGGATGCAGTCTCCCAATGAACATACACAAACTTACTTACTGGATGCAGTCTCCCAATGAACATACACAAACTTACTTACTGGATGCAGTCTCCCAATGAACATACACAAACTTACTTACTGGATGCAGTCTCCCAATGAACATACACAAACTTACTTACTGGATGCAGTCTCCCAATGAACATACACAAACTTACTTACTGGATGCAGTCTCCAAATGAATATACACAAACTTACTTACTGGATGCAGTCTCCAAATACTGACTGGTGTGTCTTGGAGGGGAGGTCATGCATGTCAACCTCCCTACAGGCATTGGCCTCATCGAACCTTTTAGTTAAGATTTTGCAATTTACATCTAACACAGTTGTCATGTCTGTGTAAACAAAGCAGGCCATAGTAACCAAGGGACCAAAGAAACAAAGACACCTAGCAACCAAGGCAGAAAATCACCAAGACCATGAAACCCATCTTTGATACAGTAATTTATGTGGTTTAAGTTTTTTTTGGTACCAAACCCATATTTTGTGAATATACAACATAAAACAAGGGTTTTGTGGTGGTGTCATTGTTTTATGGTTTCCTCTGTCATACCTTGTACTTAGTACAAGGATGTACTTGGAGTATAGGTCTAAATTTATTTAAATCATCTATAATGTTTCACAGCTCAAAAGATTTGATTTATACCACGCATCTACCGATTTGTAAATTATGTACAATACCGTGTGTGTAATGCACAGAAATACTAAAGATCTGATGTTATTCATCTACAAGATATAGTAGTCTGAAATGGATAGAAAAATGATCATATAATTTTTACTATTTTCAGCAAAGCATTTGCTTGGCAAATGTGCAACTGTGAGAGAATAATCTCAGAAATTAAAGATGTCTCCTACAATAAAGTAGAAATTACAGATGTCTCCTACATTAGAGTAGTTCCTGAAATAATCTCAGAAATTAAAGATGTCTCCTACAATAGAGTAGAAATTACAGATGTCTCCTACATTAGAGTAGTTCCTGAAATAATCTCAGAAATTAAAGATGTCTCCTACAATAGAGTAGAAATTACAGATGTCTCCTACATTAGAGTAGTTCCTGAAATAATCTCAGAAATTAAAGATGTCTCCTACAATAGAGTAGAAATTAAAGATGTCTCCTACAATAGAGTAGTTCCTGAAATAATCTCAGAAATTAAAGATGTCTCCTACAATAGAGTAGAAATTAAAGATGTCTCCTACATTAGAGTAGTTCCTGAAATAATCTCAGAAATTAAAGATGTCTCCTACAATAGAGTAGTTCCTGAAAGTTTCACAAATGTACCAGAAGGACTCCATGGAAAAGTCCATAGGTCATGGAACATGGACATTTTTATTCAGACAAGACCCCTTTGTAAAGGCCCATGTCTCAAAAACTACAGAGGATACAATGGTAATGTTTTGCATTATAGGTCCTGGGTACATTATTCACTTAAAGTGTGAAGCAAATCCATGATGGTTAGGCGACCCAGCAATGTTAGCTGCCATCCATTAGAAAACAAAAAGGGAACATTACTGGAACTGTCTAGGAAGAATGGTACTGGACAGAGTTATTTGAACAATCCCAACAAGTGAATATCTTGCCTCACTGAGGAGAAGGTATGGCCTCCATCCTGTGTGTGTGTGTGTGTGTAGATATGTGTGTGTGTATGTATATTGTGTGTGTGTGTGTGTGTGTGTATGTATGTGTGTGTGTGCATATATGTGTGTGGAAGTGTGTGTGTGTGTATATATATGTGTGTGTGTGTGTGTGTATATATGTGTGTGTGTGTGTGTGTGTGTATATATGTGTGTGTGTATGTATATGTATGTGTGTGTGTATATGTGTGTGTGTGTGTGTGTATATGTGTGTGTGCGTGTGAATGTGTGTGTGTGTGTATGTGAGTGTGTGTATATGTGTGTGTGTGTCTGCTGAATGTTGTTGAGATGTTCCACTTGAGCTATGCTCTTGCCAGAGTCAAGTGCTTTAACTTCTTGTGTGAGTGCGCAAGTGTTGTTTGAGAGTTACCTTTAGAGTGAAGCTCTTACCACACTGAGTGCAGTGGTAAGGCCTTTCTCCTGTGTGAATGCGCTGGTGTTGTTTGAGATTATCCTCTCTAGTGAAGCTCTTGCCACACTGAGTGCAGTCGTAAGGCCTTTCTCCTGTGTGAATGCGCTGGTGTATTTTGAGAGTTCCCTCTTGACTGAAGCGCTTGCCACACTGAGTGCAGTGGTACGGCCTCTCTCCTGTGTGAGTGCGCTGGTGTACTTTGAGATGTCCCTCTAGAGTGAAGCTCTTACCACACTGAGTGCAGTGGTAAGGCCTTTCTCCTGTGTGAATGCGCTGGTGTTGTTTGAGATTTCCCTCTTGACTGAAGCTCTTACCACACTGAGTGCAGTAGTAAGGCCTTTCTCCTGTGTGAATGCGCTGGTGTATTTTGAGAGTTCCCTCTCGACTAAAGCTCTTGCCACACTGAGTGCAGTGGTAAGGCCTCTCTCCTGTGTGAGTGCGCTGGTGTACTTTGAGATGTCCCTCTTGACTGAAGCTCTTGCCACACTGAGTGCAGCAGTACGGCCTCTCTCCTGTGTGAGTGCGCAAGTGTTGTTTGAGAGTTCCCTCTAGAGTGAAGCTCTTACCACACTGAGTGCAGTGGTACGGCCTTTCTCCTGTGTGAGTGCGCTGGTGTACTTTGAGATGTCCCTCTCGAGGGAAGCTCTTGCCACACTGAGTGCAGTAGTAAGGCCTCTCTCCTGTGTGAGTGCGCTGGTGTACTTTGAGATATCCCTCTTGAGAGAAGCTCTTGCCACACTGAGTGCAGTAGTAAGGCCTCTCTCCTGTGTGAGTGCGCTGGTGTACAATGAGATTTCCCTCTTGACTGAAGCTCTTGCCACACTGAGTGCAGTGGTACGGCCTTTCTCCTGTGTGAGTGCGCTGGTGTACTTTGAGATGTTCCCCTCGAGTGAAGCTTTTACCACACTCAGTGCAGTAGTAAGGCCTCTCTCCTGTGTGAGTGTACTGGTGTACTTTGAGATGTCCCTCTTGACTGAAGCTCTTGCCACACTGAGTGCAGTGATGACACGTCAATCCTTTCCCTGTTTTCCAAAAAGAAAAAAAAAATGCAGTTAGACAATTATTCAACACAATTAACTAGCTACTAGCTGTCTGGTCAAAATAACTATCTGTTATGCATCATTAATGTTTCTGACAAACACAGGTAAGCTATACTTGATTGACAGCCAAACAGCCGATGCTTCTCGTCAACTTACTTGAGATGTCAGGAGGGAGGTTTACAAACGTTCAAGGTAGAATTATTTCAGTTCTCTTACCAGGTCTCTTACCAGGGGGCTGCAAATCCTGATCCTTCTCTTCTTCCTTCACTGGTCCTCCTGGTGTCCTGCAGCAGTCCACTTGCACCACTGATACCCCCTTCAACTGGGCCTGAGACTTGGTGCCTGGAACATTTTCATCATTAAATTATACAACAAAAGATACATGATGCTAATTCAAGTAACATGTAATCTAAGCTAAGCTATGTCTGTGAAGATTCTCATTCATCCAGGTCATCTTAGTCAAAAGTGCTTAGTTGTAGGCAACTGGACTTCTTATTGAGCTTGAGAACGTTTCGTCTGTTACAACAGACTTCGTCAGGTCTAATTCTGGTGTGGGAAGAGGTACTATTTATCTCTGGAGAAACCTCTTGGGCTCGCCCATTGGTCCAGGTGTGAATTGGCCTGAGAGTCGTTAAGGTTTTCACACTTCTCCAGAGTCCAGGTGTTGGTTTGTCCTGATGGGCCATCAGGACAGTGATTGTACCTTCTAGGGTGGGACCTCAAAGGAGCGTGGTACATAGCAGATAACTGATGACATAGCCCCTCTCCTCTGTTTAAGGTTGGCTGTTCCAGATGAGCAATTCAGTGGCCCATCAGGACATTCTAACACCTGGACTCTGGAGAAGTGTGAAAACCTTAACGACTCTCAGGCCAATTCACAATAATCAAACCAACTTCCCCCAGCAGCTAAGTGTTGTGCAATGTCTGCCATTTTCGTTTACATTTCAATTTATTAGTAACTAGCAACAGGGTCACTAATAACAATAACTTTTTAAAAACGACTTCTTAAAATACATTTAAGAAATCCTGAGCTAATATGTAGCTAACGTATGTAAGAGATAACATTGATTAACAGTGAGGGTCAATATCATGGGAAACCACCCAATCGAGTGATGCAGTTATTTCAGGATAATGACACATCATTCCACTTTTTCCACACAACAAAGCATGTTTATCATTGCTTTCACAGTCATTTGAATGATTAGGATGGATAAGAGCTCACAAGAAGATTCGGTAGTAAAACTAACAGATCAGCTGATTGGTTGTGGCAACGTTCTGTTTCACTTTCCTTAACAGGAGTCTATTATACAACTTTTCAGCTGGCTGTGGCAAGATGGCAAACATGCTAGTTGAGTGACTATTTGAATATCTTATAAGCAGCATATTCCCCAATGGGACTGAATAGGACTTCATATGACAATATGGGCTCTGAAATGCTCCCTGTCTGGACAGTGTGGTGTAACAAATCTAGAACCTCACCCAAATGACTGCAGTCTCCATATTCTTCATCACCATCACCACCATCTTCCTCGTCATCTTCATCTTCAGAGACTGGGGCCTCACCCAAATGACTGCAGTCTCCATATTCTTCATCACCATCACCACCATCTTCCTCGTCATCTTCATCTTCAGAGACTGGGGCCTCCAGCAGATTCAGACCCTCAGACACCAGTGAAGTCTAAGAGAGAGAAGAGTCTTTTATGGGTTAGTCTGGTGCTGCCAGGGCATTTTATCCATTTTTTTTCTACTGCTGTGGGGTTGTGACTGATATTTAGCAGAAGCTTTGCAGCGACATGAACACTCAGGAATGTATGTCTGATGATGTGGGGTTGTTATTAGTTTGATACTGTGGAATTTATTTCCTTTGACCTGTGAGATGTAGTGTCATTTCAATATTATACACATCAATAAAAGTCAAGTTCAGCACCTGGGTCTGTTCAGTTTTAATGTCTGCAGAGGCGGCCTGATCTGTTCTGAGGTCAGCTCCATCTGTGGCAGAGAATGGAAGATGACTCACACCTATTCATTCAAAAGAAACACTCACATTAATCCATGCTCTCTATAATCCGCTAGCTCTCCAGCTCAACTGTACTGTTTTCATGATCTTAGGACGACATAATCATGATTAGTTGATTACTTTAATTACCTTTATAGCTCTATGTCTGGTCTGATGAGCGTTGGTGTGTGTGTGTGTATGTGAGTGTGAGTGTGTGTGTGTTCCTACCAGGCTGCCTGTTCTGTCCATATCCATGAAGGACGTTTTCCTCTTTAATCCTGACAAACTGTGGATCTTGATTGTGGGATGAGACAGGAAGACTCAGACTACAGATTGCAGACAGCACTTGTGGACTAGGACTCTGGAGATTAGAATAGTCCAACTGTTTCTGTGCATCAGAAGAGACTGGCGGATTAAGACTATGGGAGGCAGGCCAGACCAGATTATGAGCCTCAGGTGCACTTCCAACACAGGAGGGCACAGGTGAACCCCGGTGAGCAGGTAAGACCGCTGGTTGCTGGTCATCAGGTGAGATCAGCTGTTCTGAACAGACCTGTGGCTCCTCAGCTGCTGAGAGCTGGTCTGATAGGAGAGACGAGCTGGGATCCAGAATTTGCTGCAAAACACACAACTGATGTTAGTGGTCATGGATCAGCCATTGCTGTCCAGATTTTGTGTTTTTTTGAGGCTGTAAGGGTTTGTTTACATGTTTGTTTACACTAATCCACAGAATCCAGCATTTTGAAAAATCTCCACTTTGGAGGGCGGTTAAAAAAAAAAAAAAAAAAAAGTGTATATATATATATATATATATACACACACACATACATCTACACACGCGTTTGAGGTGGGCTAAAAAACTATGCGTTTATAGAAATATCTAGATACGTGGTTCGTATACATTTTTATCAATAAATTTCCTTTACTTTTCCATGACTGTATGGCACATTTCCATGATGATATTTTCAGAATCGTAAGTATATGCCTAAAGAAGAAATCCGGTGTGAATCCATCCCTACTGCACGAAGTCACCAAGTGCTCTTGGCAGGAAAAAGAATCAGAAAACTTGGAATTGGTAGCTAACACTAACCAAAAGGGGCACAGAAACTCACTTTCACGTTCATGTCCCAAAGCCCCAGGCAGTTGAGGTTAGCTGCATGCCGGTTCACACCAAACAGACAGCACTTGGTGACCCTGAATAACAGGCTATGGATTGATTCACACCGGATCTCTCCTTTAAATATAAGACCAGTACATTTTAACCTAAAGTACTGCCAATCTATATAGCTTTATACAAAATAAACATTTATGAAAGATGATTAATGTTCACAGAGGGTGATGTGTGTAGTGTTTCCTGCAGGACTTAATATGCAGCCACTATGCACAATCAGGTGCACTTTTGGGACAAATTATCAGTTATACATAGTTTTATCTATGGGGGGCTTTGTGTATTTTATTCATAAACTATTACTTTAACAATAAAGAAAGATTAATGGCATTGCTAATTGCTGCACTCCAGTTTTCACCTGGAGATGGTTGTGATGATGGCACACAGGCTAGGCTACTGAAATGAATGAGGTTGTTTCTGTCATTCATATCTGCCACTTAAGATGGGTGTGTCTGGAGAGTTCGGGAAAGTGGCCTATCAGCGAGACACACATAAGGACACAGAATTATAGAATTAACCCTATGGAAAATAGAATAAATGTACTCAATGCATAGCAGACAATCATCTGCGCCTACTGGATGACCACTCAGTTCTTTCTTGCCCTCTCCTGAAGTCTCTCCCTCAGGATAAGCTGGAGGCCTCTATGTTTCATTCTCCTGAAGTCTCTCCCTCAGGATAAGCTGGAGGCCTATGTTTCCTCTATGTTTCCTTCTCCAATCTCGCCTGCTGACCTTTCACATTTCCCTATTCAACTATTGATGATTATTTATTTGAAGGTATTCCTTCCATTGCAAATGTATGCTGCTTTGTTGTCTGTTATTTTAAACACGCATGCTGTCTTACCTGTAATGCATGTGTGATGCACTGTGTGGCCTTCTCCAGGTCTATGCCGGCTTGCTGGTGACCAAGGTCCATTTCCTGTACAATGTCATCCAACTACACAAACACACAGAGAGGGAGGGAGAGAGTGAGTGAGTGCGCTGGAAATGCTGTGGTCAAAAATACTAGGCAGGCAACTTGGTGGATCATTGCAGTCTTTAATCACGACGCCGGAGACAAATTACCCACACAAACCTACTCAAGGAATGTATAGTAACAAGCCTGTCTTCCTGGAGACTAGGATTCCCTTTTATACCCCCCAGAGCAGACATCACACATAAACCAAATGGCAGACCTCCCTGCCCTCACAATGACCTTTGACTTCTCGCCCTCCTATTGTTTTAGCTTGTTGAGGTTCCCTGTCCTGGTGAAGATAGATATCTATTCCCTGTCCTGGTGAAGATAGATATCTATTCCCTGTCCTGGTGAAGATAGATATCTATTCCCTGTCCTGGTGAAGATAGATATCTATTCCCTGTCCTGGTGAAGATAGATATCTATTCCCTGTCCTGGTGAAGATAGATGTTTATTTGGTTTTCACCAGCACCCTCTGTTTCCCACATTCCTAACCCTAATCTGCTCTGGTTTGTTGTCTTAACCCTTTATACTCAGGTTACACATGAAATGCCTTTGTATCACACATGGCTCATCTGTATCACATTAATATTCATCTCTAGGATATTACAATTTTTCCTACATCACCCCCCCCCTTTGGAGCCCTATAAGCTCCAATTTGTGCAGCATTCATTGTGATTATTTTATAGGAGCTTACAATATCTTGGGAAGACGTACAGGTCATACAGGTAACAGTAAAAACCATGACAGTGTGCAAATCAGATAGGTCACAACACTACGAAGAATTCACTTTAATCCAGTTACATATCCCCAGCGCCAATTTACAACACAAATGGTCTTGTGACGCTTCACAGAAGTTAAACCCAGAGCACCCAAGAGTAACAGGGGCAAGGAAAAACTACCTTGTGTTTATTATGGTAGAAACCTTAGGCAGATCCATGGCTCAAGGGGCTGATCCAACTGCCAGGGGTCATGTAGGTCATATTTTGTTAGTAACTCCTCTTGGAGATAGTCTACAACTTTCTCTCTAGGTTGGGCTGAGCATTAAGCTAATCGCAACTTTAAACCTCCTTGCTCTGCCCATAGCTAAAATCCAAACCTAATCAGGGAGCTATTAATGCAGTTCTGATTGCTTTTTACATCTTTATTCAGCATTGACAAGTCTGATGCTGTTTCATTAGCCACCCTTTGCAGTTGTTATGCTAATCCATTCATTTTTTGTAATGCAGTTATTGCTCAATAAAATGTCCAACCAATTGTGGGTCATGTGTGTGTAGGTCCTGTGTAGGTCATGTTTTTTTTTGTCTATGCATATATATTTTTTCTTGGTCCTTCTAATGGAGGTGTTGATGGTGTTATTGCAGCTATGTAACATGTTCTTACTGCCTCTGAAGGCCAGTATGAATATGATTTTTCACACTCATATGATTCCACATACCCAATACATGCTTAAAGGAAGAGCAAAATTAAAATTTGGTCTAGGTACTTCACTGTATCTACAAAGCGGAAAATAATCTCCTCCCCGCCATAGTGCTGCTCTACTACTTTTTTCTTGTTTGTTTTCCGTTCGACATGTTATAATTTACTTTGAGATAAAATTGACATTTGGTCTTGTTGTTCTTGTTGTGTTACCAAAGTGACCAGTTCTGGTGTGCTGGGATTCTTCCACTCGGTTTGTAGCACGTTCTTTATGCCATTCAGCACAGTTCATATATTCTTCTGGATCTTTCACCACTTTCAGCACAGAGTCACTTTCAGCCATCCTCAGGGCCATAAGTGTGGACAATAACACTTGGTCCTTTCCACCGGTATGGTCCTCTCCATTGTTCCTCCATTGTTAGATGAGCACTCAGGACCATGGTTGCACTTGGTGTGTAATCAGGAAACTCTGATAGGGCTGACATCACCTGTTGGGAAACATAAGACACAGCAGTATCAGTTCTTCACACCAACTAGTCATTCTTCCCTTTGCATTTTTTACGTTATATTGCTATAAGGGGCTGGTATGGGATGAGTTATCAAGATCTCTCAAGCGCTGTGCCTTGTAGATCTTGCTACCTGGCCTCTAAAGTAGAGGAGAGTCAAAAGTTGCGCTATCACTCAGTCTATTCACCTTGAAGCCTTCATTTTTAACAATGTTCTTTACTTTCATTTAGTTTCAGTCTTTTGACAGCTAATGCCCTTTGTGGATGGTATTCACCTTGGATTCTTACATTAATTTGCAATTTCTGTAATGTCTCTGAAGTAGCTTTATTTGTACGATAAACATTGATGTTTGTCATTATCTTAGGCAAGACTTTTTACAGAGTAGGCTTAAACCGCGTCATAGGTTGAGTGAAGCTCTAATTTGACTCCCATTGTGGGCGCACTGTGAGTAGCCAGATAAAGCACCTTTCACAATAAGCACCTACTGCTCTAGTGAATCCTGATACAAGACAAAGTTTGTCCTCTTAGGATCTTGAGATATCTTAAGGTAGCTGGTATCGAATCTCAAATTTAAATTTTCACTTTACTGCATTCTGGTTTCTACTTTTTAAATTTTCACTGTACTGCATTCTGGTTTCTACTTTTTATTTTCCTCTGTACTCCCCCCTTGCACGGCTCTTTTGTGGCCGTCTGCTCATTTGCTGCTTTTACTGAATTTATATTGGTACATGGAGGAATGATAACCTCCTACATTGGACTTTGACTAGATGTCCACAATACTAACAGTGAATAGCCAAGAATTGTTGATATGGTTTGACTAAGTATACTAAATTTTGTCATCAGCTTTCTCATGAAACACTCAGTTGTCATCTCTTCATCATATCCTAGTTATGCAAAAATCTTATGTAGCATCAAATCAAATTGTCAGTTGTCACCTAAAATGTTCTAGGAGGGAGTACCCGCATATCAAATCAAATTGATTCACTGCAGTGTAGCCACTTCCTACCTCTCCAGACCCTTAAATCCTTTCAGAGTGATTGACAAACATTCGTTTCAGAGTTGTTAAAGGCATGCCAGCATGTTTGTGCCCATAGAAATAATTGCAAAACAGTCACGTGAACTTTGCTATAGCTACTGCAGTATATTGTACAACACACAAGAGTCACATGCAAGAGAGTTAATGTCATATACTGATATGCCAGGATGGGTGTGTGCATGTAAAGTCTTTTCTTCCAGTTCCACCGAGCACCCTGTGTGGAATGTGGATCTATTTACGAAGGCTACCTACAGGCTCAACAGCTCACTTACAGCCGTCACCACCCATGTTATGTGTACTCTTCTGGGTACATGGTGCAATTGTTTTGTTCAATATGCCTCCAGTCTATTGTCCTATGTCTTGACAATGTATCCAGTACATATTTAACAAAGGTCATAGTTAGAAAATCCTTTGTTGAAGGTAAAACTAAAGTCCTTTCACTTCTACAAAAATCTCATCACAGTCAATAGTCACGTCAGTCCAAGTCATCCTTCCAGTAAGTCATAGCTTTAAAGTTTGAGAAATGTGTGCACACAACAAATTTAGAAACTAAGTACTAAGCTTTCTAGGTAGTGCAATAGTAGCTACATTGCCTTGGGTCTAGGGCAAGCAGTCTTACTGAGATGCTGTCTGCATCTAGGGCCCACCAGTCAGGAGTGAATTTATGAACCACCTACTTAACTCTCTACTGACAGAGTTGCAACTTTTGTTAGGAGAAGCTCCAGTCCCCCACTGGCCAGGAATGTTTACGTTGCCACAGTGTCAACATCGGCACACCTCTTTCGACGCAGTTTACATAAAAGAAAATGTTACTTTCTATTGGCGGAAAATTTTTTTGAAGCAAGATGTTAGAGCTTTTAGAAATAAAAAAGGATTGTGACTCTCCATCTTTGTGGCAAGGTATCGGTCAACTTCTTATTTTCCAAATATCATCAAACCCAAAATAAACAAATCTATTCTAACACATCCCAATTGATGATCCGTAAAACAACTTAAGTGTTCAGACATGAAGACACAGAAATGCCCCAAAAGGACAAATCATTTCATGGTCTTGACAGCCTTTAACTAATTATGCTATACCATTCCATTTCCTTTGCACTGTTGTTAAAGTCACATGTGGATAAGAATTTTAGGTTTGCAAACAAAGATGTCAGACCAGGTGACAGGTCTACTACTGCTGCAGCGTAGCTTTACTTGTAATTATGCCGGCTATGTCGTCAACGCATGCCTTAATTGGTACCCCTTTTCTTTACAATCCGGATCTGGAATATCTTGAAAGTATGCCACTACACAGTGCAAGTCTTCTGGAGTTTCCTTATCTCTCTGGACTGAGACAAGCCTAAAGATCCCTTTATTTCAAACACTGGCTAAAATATAAGCTGTGAGTTACCTATAAAATCTCAGTCCAATAACTTTTCGGGGTAAATACTAATGGGGAAGGAAAGGGTTAGTTCTGATATTCACTCCCCTAATGCTTCTATGCCATTCAATCATGTTTCACTTTTCCTATCCTAACTCGTAGTACTTTCCTTCTTCCTAATTAACAAAAGGAAAATAAACATCCCCCAAAAAGACAAGACAGAGAAGCCGAGGCTGTTGATAAGGCTGTGTTGAGGAAACAGTCCGGGTTGTAAATCAGAAGGGTCACCATGGGTCCACTGAAACCCCCCTTTCCCTGAATTAGAGAGTTCAGCAGTGACGAACGACCCTTGTCCTGTGTGTCTTCTTGGTCTCACAGAAACAAGCCATATGTTTCATTCCTGCACATTCTTATGTCAGTCCTTTAGGTAATTCAACCGATAGGTCTGTTTTTCCTGCCTCTTTCCTCACCATTCCTCCACCTATTGCCGCTCTTCTCTACAAGTTGCTTTGGTGGTACTGAGTCCTGGTTTGTGAAGTTGACTTCCTCTGCTTGAAAATCTTCATCTGATCAGGCGCTCAGTCTTTGCACCCTGCCCCCTTGCTTCTTTTTGCTAGATGGCTCCTGACAGGCTGTGCTGGTGAGGGGGTAATGATAAGCCTCAAGAGCTGACTGGGGTGCATGAGATGGCTAGGGAGTATGATTCTGGTGAGGGGTTAGAGACAGATGTGGTGGATACACCAGTGTCCAACAGTGTTACTCCTATGTGTCATTCAGGTAGGGAGCTGCTCCTCATGCTCCTCAGTCCACCTATTTCACTTACATAAGAAGTTCTCATATACACATTCAGATCCATATTTTTTATACATGTCCCCTAAACATCCTGGTTTATCTACCCCTCCAGGACGGTGTATTTCTTTCCTGCACAAACCTCCCCATGGCAGTGTCCCCAATGTTTTTTTTCTCCAATTACCTTAGGCCTAAAACCCGAGAAAACAAACAGTACGTAACAGCAAACTTATCAGATCTCCTGACGCCTTTTATGTAGGCCTGAATCCACCACTACCTCTCCAGGGTAGGGCCCTCCACTGCCTCGACCAGGGTAGGAAGGCTTTACCAGTTAATATCTCAAACGGGGATATGACTCTCTGCCGCTATCATGCCTTCGGATAGGGCCTTTCTATTTTACCACCGCCTATAATGGAAAATAGAGGAACACTCACGACTCAAGTTGCCTGTGACCACAGATACAGTCAGTACTGTATCTGAAGCACAGGAGGATTCTCTCCGGCCAGGCTGCGTGCCGCAGGGCTGTTTGATTGCTGACACAGCCTTCTCCCAGGACCTCAAAGGGATCTCCCTCCAGTCGCGTCTTGGTTGGGTTCCAGAGCCTTCGGTCCTTCGCACTGAGCCTCAGAGATAGGTACCCTGCTCGCAGCGCCACTTATGTGGTCAAAAATACTAGGCAGGCAACTTGGTGGATCACTGCAGTCTTTAATCACGACGCTGGAGACAAATTACCCACACAAACCTACTCAAGGAATGTACAGTAACAAGCCTGTCTTCCTGGAGAATAGGATTCCCTTTTATACCCCCCAGAGCAGACATCACACGTAAACCAAATGGCAGAGACCTCCCTGCCCTCACAATGACCTTTGACTTCTCGCCCTCCTATTGTTTTAGCTTGTTGAGGTTCCCTGTCCTGGTGAAGATGGATGTTTATTTGGTTTTCACCAGCACCCTCTGTTTCCCACATTCCTAACCATAATTTGCTTGGTTTGTTGTCTTAACCCTTTAGACTCAGGTTACACATGAAATGCCTTTGTATCACACTAATATTCATCTCTAGGATATTACAATTTTTCCTACAATGCCTCAACAATTTTTGAGACAACACATCCAAGATTTTGTGTATGTTGTATGACGCTGTACTCATAGCGCGTTCACAGTCTACTGGGAAGTGGGAAAAGTCACACTTCATAATGACGACGTCCCTTCTAGACGTCACTTGAATTGGGAAGCTCCCAGTTTGAAGTGAGAGAAAATTCCCAGAAGAATGTTCTGACGTCGCTCAGCATACATAATCTGAATACATAATCTGACAGCATAACCTGAACCCAAACTGTTGATATCAAGTGAATGCTCGACCCTGAACCCTCCCACTTCGCAGCAGCATAACCGCATGATAAGTAGCGGTACAAAAGTGGGCCTATGCCATTTTCGAAAACACAGACAGTAAAAGAACGGGCATTACTACCTTGTCGCTCTCAATGTCGACATTTGGCGGCTTTACAGTACAGTATGGTTTGATAGTGACGAACGCTTCCGACTTGAGGTAGCCTTCCATCTCATGTTTCTTATGAATGACGCCGACTTGCATGCTAACTTGACAAAATAATGCCTATACCAGCTATGTGGTAAAAAACTACCCGTACTTGCAACAACTGAATTTCCTGCTAAAACATCGTTAACACAAGCATCTCTAACTGACCGGCTGAAAGGAACAAATGCATTTGTTTAGTTTTTCTTCTTCTATTGTCCTCGTAGAAATGTTTAGTCACGCATGCAAACTTAGTGCCATCTAGCGGAAAGGATGGTCCGTTTTGGCTGAATAGTGGCCTCCAGCAACCACAATTCATATTTGATTTCCCAAATCTGACATGAGACCTAAATCACAGCCAGGCTTTATTCTAAGCCTATATTCTGCTTCCGCAGTGACACTGGCAAAACGTAATTATAAGCCCGTCCCTGATTTCATGTCGAAAAAGCCTATGGAAGTCAACATGTTTTTTATATATATATATAAGCTGCTTTCAAACAATGTAAGTCAGTTACAATACTCCCACACATTAATAGGGAGCACCCAAGAGCAACAGGGGCAAGGAAAAGCTCCCTTGTCCAAGGAAGAAACCTAGGGCAGATCCACGGCTCAAGCAGCCAACCCCACTGGCCATAGGTGATGTCTGGGATGAAGGATGGCCATAGGTGATAGTGTGGGGCGGGGCAGAGTTACAGTGTGTATGGGGCAAGGGGGAGTTATAGTGAAGGCAGGGGTGGACGTAGTATGCTGTGTATGTAGGGGTATTGAGTATGCTTGGGATTTTCTGTTCAGAAATTCAAAGTCAATGACTCAAGATTCAAATTTTGTATTTTTGTGCTTTGAGTTGGACTGAACTGAATGAGCGGCAGGAGTGACCATGGACAGGTCCGTTGTGGGCCCGTAGTTTCGGGTCAGCTGATGGCTGCTTTGCCTGTGAGGTTGAGGTCATTCATCACCTTCCTTTTGTCATAAGCATAGTAATAATTCAAAGGCATCTGCGTCTCTGCAGCAATAGCAGGCAAATCATCGGCTTTGTGAGAATTTATTATTAAACATGGGTAGCTTGTAGCCTACACCGTTGTAATAGGGCTTGTAAAATTGCATATCAAAAATCATTTTTGATAAATCAAAGTTGAATACATTCTATTTTATAAATAATTTTTGATAAATCAAAGTTGAATACATTCTATTTTATAAATAATTTTTGATAAATCAAAGTTGAATACATTCTAATTTAACAGGCATTGACTATAGCTCAGCCTTCAACACGATAATACCGGACATTCTGATCCCCAAGTTAGCCAGCCTGGGGCTCCCACTATCCACCTGCACCTGGATTAAAGACTTCCTGGTCAACTGACCCCAGCAGGTGAAACTGGGTCATCACCTCTCTTCCGCCTGCACTCTCAGCACTGGCTCCCCCCAGGGCTGTGTACTGAGCCCACTTCTCTACTCGCTCTACACATCCAACTGCAGTCCCACCCACCCAGAGAACATCACTGTCAAATTTGCCGATGACACAACCGTGGTGGGGCTGATAACAGGGGGAACGAGACGGCTTACAGAGATGAGGTCCTATAACTTGGTGAGTGGTGAGCATCTAACAACTTGGCACTGAATATCACCAAGACTAAGGAGCTCCTCCTGGACTTCCGGCGGAACAGAGCCACCCCTGCCCCCCTGTACATCAACGGCGAATGTGTGGAGCGAGCGGAGTCCTTCAAATTCCTCGGGGTCCACATCTCTGCAGATCTCTCCTGGTCAGCTCTGGTCAAAAAGGCCCAGCAGCGGCTACACTTCCTGAGGGTGCTCAGGAGGGAGCAACTGCACACAAACCTGCTGGTGACCTTCTACCGCTCCACCATTAAGAGTATGCTGACCTACGCTGTGTCAGTGTGGCACTCCAGCTGCACAGAGGCTAACAGGAAAAGACTGCAGAGGGTGACCAGCACCGCACAAAAAATCATTGGCTGCCCTCTGCCTTCAATTGCCACCATTTTCAACTCCCGCTGTCTCAGCAGGGCCAGGAACATCCTAAAGGACAATACCCATCCTGGTTTCCATCTCTTCAACATGTTGCCATTATTGCAGGCGCTTCAGGTCCATAACAGCCAGAACAAATAGATTCAGGGACAGTTTCTATCCCAAAGCCGTCACCATACTGAACTCACATATGCACTGAGGACTGTTAGATTTTGTATGTGGGTGAGTCTCTGTAGTGACATATTTATACTTTACTATACTTTATACTGCGCTGTGTGCACTTTTAAGGAGTTGCTTTAAATCTCATTATACTGTGTATAATGACAATAAAGGTTTTCTATTCTATTCTATTCTACTGCATTCTTATCTCCAGTTCTACGACCCCTTCAGGCTCACATGCACTTTTCGTGGTTCCAAAGTCATTTTCATCCTCTACGCTAGGTGGCACTAAGTTTGCATGCGCGACTAAACTTTTCAACGAGGTCAGTCGAAGAAAACAAAAACAAACAAACCCTGCTCTTTCCTCAGTAAGAGACGCTTGTGTTAAAGATGTTTACGTAGGAAATTCTGTCGTTGCAAACCTAGCTGGTGAAGTTGAAGACATTCTTTTCTTCAAGCCGTTGATAAGAAACATGCGACGGAGAGCTACCTCAAAGTGGAAGCGTTCGTCGCTATCAAACCATAACGTTACTGTGAAGCAGTCAAATGTCGACATTGAGAACGACAAGGTAGGAATTACATTTACATTTATGAATTTAGCAGACGCTTTTATCCAAAGCGACTTACAAATCAAGTGTTCAGGGCCAGTCTCCCCTAGAGCAACTTTGGGTTAAGTGGGTTAAGTTAATTTTGGGTTAAGGGCACAGCGGTGACAGCTGGGATTAGAACCCACAACTTTTCACGCTATTTGCTAGCTGGCCAGTTAGCCAGGTTCCTTAACCGCTAGGCTACCTTCGCCAAAATTTGAGGTCGGAATATGTATATTTTTTTATCTGTCATCAAAGTCCGAACATTCTCCTTGGAGCTTTTAAAATCTCCCTCTTCAAACTCTCCCTCCCTTTTCCCAGTTCAAGTGACGATTAGGAGTGACGTAATTCTGAAGTGTGACTTTTCCCACTTCCCAGTAGACTGTGAACGCACTATAAGTACTGCACCATACATCATCAACAAAATCTGGGATGTGTCGTTTCAAATATTGTTGCGGCATTTCCAGCACACTCTCTCTCCCTCTCTCTCCCCCTCCCTCCCTCCCTCCCTCTCTGTGTGTTTGTGTAGCTGGATGACATTGTACAGGAAATGGACATTGGTCACCAGCAAGCCTGCATAGACCTGGAGAAGGCCACACAGTGCATCACACAAGCATTACAGGTAAGACACACACACACACACACACACGCCGGCATGGACCTGGAGAAGGCCACACAGTGCATCACACAAGCATTACAGGTAAGACACACACACACACACACACACGCCGGCATGGACCTGGAGAAGGCCACACAGTGCATCACACAAGCATTACAGATAAGACACACACACACACACACGCAAGCTGGCATGGACCTGGAGAAGGCCACACAGTGCATCACACAAGCATTACAGGTAAGACACACACACACACACACACGTATAATCTGACTATGACCAATAGACCGAGCTCAATCCAGAGGGCTAAATCAGTGTTGTCTTTCAAACTGTCTCTGCACACAGTAGGTAGCCTATAGGTTACTGGGGTATGTCAGTATGGGTGTGTCAAACTGGCAGTCGAGAAATTCTACCATATTCAGTAGATGCTTTCCTGAAAGAATCACCAGTGTTTGAAAAGTGGTTGTTAGGATGTTTCTATGCTTTACATGCACATCCTGGAAACTGATTGTAAAGAATTCTGCTCTCTGTCCATGTCTGCATCCAGTTCTCACAGTTGAAATATTGCTTCATATTATCTGACCTAGGGAATCAAAAGTGACTTTGAGCTGAAGGTCAGAATGACAGCACCTGTACACATGAAATGAAATGAATTGTACAAAGCGTGTGTGTGTGTGTGTGTGTGTGTCAATCAGCATGAAGTAGTGAAGAACCAGGAGCTGTGTGTGTTGATTCGTCGTCTGGAGGAGAGAGAGGCGGAGACTGTGCACATGTTGACAGAGCAGGTGGAGGCAAACAAACAGCTGCGATGGAAGATCAATGAACTACAGAAACAACTGGAGGAGAAACACAACTCGCTAACACGGGCAAACCAGGTGTGTGTGTGTGTGTGTAATAACATTAAGTTATCTCGTAAATTGAAGTTCATCACTAACTCAAATATTCTGAGTGTCCTGTTTGTGTGTGTTTTAACCATTTAATTAAAAAAAATAGATAATATATGTGTGTGTGTGTGTGAGAAATATAATATATGTGCTAGCGGGACCTGAGTCGGAGTTGATAGCCTGTCAGATTGACGCTGACATTATTGGTCAGGGGTTCTGCTGTACCAGAATCAATATAAAAATGGTACAGTGTCCACTCGAGTCAGCCTAACTAAACTGGTGATTGGCAGGGGTAAATTTTGCAGGTCATTCCCTAGAAGCGCAAAACGTTTAGTGGGTGGTGGCAGTCAGGCAAGTGTGCAAGGAAGAGTTCAGCTAGAGCGCATCTCTGTGTGTCAGAGAGTGTCAAGGAAGAGTTCAGCTAGAGCGCATCTCTGTGTGTCAGAGAGTGTCAAGGAAGAGTTCAGCTAGAGCGCATCTCTGTGTGTCAGAGAGTGTCAGGGAAGAGTTCAGCTAGAGCGCATCTCTGTGTGTCAGAGAGTGTCAAGGAAGAGTTCAGATAGAGCGCATCTCTGTGTGTCAGAGAGTGTCAAGGAAGAGTTCAGATAGAGCGCATCTCTGTGTGTCAGAGAGTGTCAAGGAAGAGTTCAGCTAGAGCGCATCTCTGTGTGTCAGAGAGTGTCAAGGAAGAGTTCAGCTAGAGCGCATCTCTGTGTGTCAGAGAGTGTCAAGGAAGAGTTCAGCTAGAGCGCATCTCTGTGTCAGAGAGTGTCAAGGAAGAGTTCAGCTAGAGCGCATCTCTGTGTGTCAGAGAGTGTCAAGGAAGAGTTCAGCTAGAGCGCATCTCTGTGTGTCAGAGAGTGTCAAGGAAGAGTTCAGCTAGAGCGCATCTCTGTGTGTCAGAGAGTGTCAAGGAAGAGTTCAGCTAGAGCGCATCTGTGTGTGTCAGAGAGTGTCAAGGAAGAGTTCAGATAGAGCGCAAGAAAGAACTGAGTGGGTTAATTCTATAATTCTATGCATTGAGTGCATTTATTCTATTTTCCAAGGGGTTAATTCTATAATTCTGTGTCCTTATGTGTGTCTCGCTGATAGGCCTCTTTCCTTAACTCTCCAGACACACCCATCTTAAGTGGCAGATATGACTGACAGAAATAACCTCATTCATTTCAGTAGCCTAGCCTGTGTGCCATCATCACAACCATCTCCAGGTGAATGCAGCAATTAGCAATGCCATTAATTTTTCTTTATTGTTAAAGTAATAGTTTATGAATAAAATACACAAAGCCCCCCATAGATAAAACTATGTATAACTGATAATTTGTCCCAAAAGTGCACCTGATTGTGCATAGTGGCTGCATATTAAGTCCGGCAGAAAACACTACACACATCACCCTCTGTGAACATTAATCATCTTTCATAAATGTTTATTTTGTATAAAGCTATATAGATTGGCAGTACTTTAGGTTAAAATGTACTGGTCTTATATTTAAAGGAGAAATCCGGTGTCGATCAATCCATAGCCTGTTATTCAGGGTCACCAAGTGCTGTCTGTTTGGTGTGAACCGGCATGCAGCTAACCTCAACTGCCTGGGGCTTTGGGACATGAACGTGAAAGTGAGTTTCTGTGCCCCATTCGGTTAGTGTTAGCTACCAATTCACTATTTGGTTTGCTTGGTACCAAGTTTTCTGGTTCTTTTTCCTGCCAACAGCACTTGGTGGCTTCGTGCAGTAGGGATGGATTCACACCGGATTTCTTCTTTAGGCATATACTTACGATTCTGAAAATATCATCATGGAAATGTGCCATACAGTCATGGAAAAGTAAAGGAAATTTATTGATAAAAATGTATACGAACCACGTATCTAGATATTTCTATAAACGCATAGTTTTTTAGCCCACCTCAAACGCGTGTGTAGATGTATGTGTGTGTGTATATATATATATATATATACACTTTTTTTTTTTTTTTTTTTTAACCGCCCTCCAAAGTGGAGATTTTTCAAAATGCTGGATTCTGTGGATTAGTGTAAACAAACATGTAAACAAACCCTTACAGCCTCAAAAAAACACAAAATCTGGACAGCAATGGCTGATCCATGACCACTAACATCAGTTGTGTGTTTTGCAGCAAATTCTGGATCCCAGCTCGTCTCTCCTATCAGACCAGCTCTCAGCAGCTGAGGAGCCACAGGTCTGTTCAGAACAGCTGATCTCACCTGATGACCAGCAACCAGCGGTCTTACCTGCTCACCGGGGTTCACCTGTGCCCTCCTGTGTTGGAAGTGCACCTGAGGCTCATAATCTGGTCTGGCCTGCCTCCCATAGTCTTAATCCGCCAGTCTCTTCTGATGCACAGAAACAGTTGGACTATTCTAATCTCCAGAGTCCTAGTCCACAAGTGCTGTCTGCAATCTGTAGTCTGAGTCTTCCTGTCTCATCCCACAATCAAGATCCACAGTTTGTCAGGATTAAAGAGGAAAACGTCCTTCATGGATATGGACAGAACAGGCAGCCTGGTAGGAACACACACACACTCACACTCACATACACACACACACACCAACGCTCATCAGACCAGACATAGAGCTATAAAGGTAATTAAAGTAATCAACTAATCATGATTATGTCGTCCTAAGATCATGAAAACAGTACAGTTGAGCTGGAGAGCTAGCGGATTATAGAGAGCATGGATTAATGTGAGTGTTTCTTTTGAATGAATAGGTGTGAGTCATCTTCCATTCTCTGCCACAGATGGAGCTGACCTCAGAACAGATCAGGCCGCCTCTGCAGACATTAAAACTGAACAGACCCAGGTGCTGAACTTGACTTTTATTGATGTGTATAATATTGAAATGACACTACATCTCACAGGTCAAAGGAAATAAATTCCACAGTATCAAACTAATAACAACCCCACATCATCAGACATACATTCCTGAGTGTTCATGTCGCTGCAAAGCTTCTGCTAAATATCAGTCACAACCCCACAGCAGTAGAAAAAAATGGATAAAATGCCCTGGCAGCACCAGACTAACCCATAAAGACTCTTCTCTCTCTTAGACTTCACTGGTGTCTGAGGGTCTGAATCTGCTGGAGGCCCCAGTCTCTGAAGATGAAGATGACGAGGAAGATGGTGGTGATGGTGATGAAGAATATGGAGACTGCAGTCATTTGGGTGAGGCCCCAGTCTCTGAAGATGAAGATGACGAGGAAGATGGTGGTGATGGTGATGAAGAATATGGAGACTGCAGTCATTTGGGTGAGGTTCTAGATTTGTTACACCACACTGTCCAGACAGGGAGCATTTCAGAGCCCATATTGTCATATGAAGTCCTATTCAGTCCCATTGGGGAATATGCTGCTTATAAGATATTCAAATAGTCACTCAACTAGCATGTTTGCCATCTTGCCACAGCCAGCTGAAAAGTTGTATAATAGACTCCTGTTAAGGAAAGTGAAACAGAACGTTGCCACAACCAATCAGCTGATCTGTTAGTTTTACTACCGAATCTTCTTGTGAGCTCTTATCCATCCTAATCATTCAAATGACTGTGAAAGCAATGATAAACATGCTTTGTTGTGTGGAAAAAGTGGAATGATGTGTCATTATCCTGAAATAACTGCATCACTCGATTGGGTGGTTTCCCATGATATTGACCCTCACTGTTAATCAATGTTATCTCTTACATACGTTAGCTACATATTAGCTCAGGATTTCTTAAATGTATTTTAAGAAGTCGTTTTTAAAAAGTTATTGTTATTAGTGACCCTGTTGCTAGTTACTAATAAATTGAAATGTAAACGAAAATGGCAGACATTGCACAACACTTAGCTGCTGGGGGAAGTTGGTTTGATTATTGTGAATTGGCCTGAGAGTCGTTAAGGTTTTCACACTTCTCCAGAGTCCAGGTGTTAGAATGTCCTGATGGGCCACTGAATTGCTCATCTGGAACAGCCAACCTTAAACAGAGGAGAGGGGCTATGTCATCAGTTATCTGCTATGTACCACGCTCCTTTGAGGTCCCACCCTAGAAGGTACAATCACTGTCCTGATGGCCCATCAGGACAAACCAACACCTGGACTCTGGAGAAGTGTGAAAACCTTAACGACTCTCAGGCCAATTCACACCTGGACCAATGGGCGAGCCCAAGAGGTTTCTCCAGAGATAAATAGTACCTCTTCCCACACCAGAATTAGACCTGACGAAGTCTGTTGTAACAGACGAAACGTTCTCAAGCTCAATAAGAAGTCCAGTTGCCTACAACTAAGCACTTTTGACTAAGATGACCTGGATGAATGAGAATCTTCACAGACATAGCTTAGCTTAGATTACATGTTACTTGAATTAGCATCATGTATCTTTTGTTGTATAATTTAATGATGAAAATGTTCCAGGCACCAAGTCTCAGGCCCAGTTGAAGGGGGTATCAGTGGTGCAAGTGGACTGCTGCAGGACACCAGGAGGACCAGTGAAGGAAGAAGAGAAGGATCAGGATTTGCAGCCCCCTGGTAAGAGACCTGGTAAGAGAACTGAAATAATTCTACCTTGAACGTTTGTAAACCTCCCTCCTGACATCTCAAGTAAGTTGACGAGAAGCATCGGCTGTTTGGCTGTCAATCAAGTATAGCTTACCTGTGTTTGTCAGAAACATTAATGATGCATAACAGATAGTTATTTTGACCAGACAGCTAGTAGCTAGTTAATTGTGTTGAATAATTGTCTAACTGCATTTTTTTTTTCTTTTTGGAAAACAGGGAAAGGATTGACGTGTCATCACTGCACTCAGTGTGGCAAGAGCTTCAGTCAAGAGGGACATCTCAAAGTACACCAGTACACTCACACAGGAGAGAGGCCTTACTACTGCACTGAGTGTGGTAAAAGCTTCACTCGAGGGGAACATCTCAAAGTACACCAGCGCACTCACACAGGAGAAAGGCCGTACCACTGCACTCAGTGTGGCAAGAGCTTCAGTCAAGAGGGAAATCTCATTGTACACCAGCGCACTCACACAGGAGAGAGGCCTTACTACTGCACTCAGTGTGGCAAGAGCTTCTCTCAAGAGGGATATCTCAAAGTACACCAGCGCACTCACACAGGAGAGAGGCCTTACTACTGCACTCAGTGTGGCAAGAGCTTCCCTCGAGAGGGACATCTCAAAGTACACCAGCGCACTCACACAGGAGAAAGGCCGTACCACTGCACTCAGTGTGGTAAGAGCTTCACTCTAGAGGGAACTCTCAAACAACACTTGCGCACTCACACAGGAGAGAGGCCGTACTGCTGCACTCAGTGTGGCAAGAGCTTCAGTCAAGAGGGACATCTCAAAGTACACCAGCGCACTCACACAGGAGAGAGGCCTTACCACTGCACTCAGTGTGGCAAGAGCTTTAGTCGAGAGGGAACTCTCAAAATACACCAGCGCATTCACACAGGAGAAAGGCCTTACTACTGCACTCAGTGTGGTAAGAGCTTCAGTCAAGAGGGAAATCTCAAACAACACCAGCGCATTCACACAGGAGAAAGGCCTTACCACTGCACTCAGTGTGGTAAGAGCTTCACTCTAGAGGGACATCTCAAAGTACACCAGCGCACTCACACAGGAGAGAGGCCGTACCACTGCACTCAGTGTGGCAAGCGCTTCAGTCAAGAGGGAACTCTCAAAATACACCAGCGCATTCACACAGGAGAAAGGCCTTACGACTGCACTCAGTGTGGCAAGAGCTTCACTAGAGAGGATAATCTCAAACAACACCAGCGCATTCACACAGGAGAAAGGCCTTACCACTGCACTCAGTGTGGTAAGAGCTTCACTCTAAAGGTAACTCTCAAACAACACTTGCGCACTCACACAAGAAGTTAAAGCACTTGACTCTGGCAAGAGCATAGCTCAAGTGGAACATCTCAACAACATTCAGCAGACACACACACACATATACACACACTCACATACACACACACACACATTCACACGCACACACACATATACACACACGCACACACACATATACACACACACATACATATACATACACACACACATATATACACACACACACACACACACACATATATACACACACACACACACACATATATATACACACACACACACTTCCACACACATATATGCACACACACACATACATACACACACACACACACACACACATATACATACACACACACATATCTACACACACACACACACACAGGATGGAGGCCATACCTTCTCCTCAGTGAGGCAAGATATTCACTTGTTGGGATTGTTCAAATAACTCTGTCCAGTACCATTCTTCCTAGACAGTTCCAGTAATGTTCCCTTTTTGTTTTCTAATGGATGGCAGCTAACATTGCTGGGTCGCCTAACCATCATGGATTTGCTTCACACTTTAAGTGAATAATGTACCCAGGACCTATAATGCAAAACATTACCATTGTATCCTCTGTAGTTTTTGAGACATGGGGCCTTTACAAAGGGGGTCTTGTCTGAATAAAAATGTCCATGTTCCATGACCTATGGACTTTTCCATGGAGTCCTTCTGGTACATTTGTGAAACTTTCAGGAACTACTCTATTGTAGGAGACATCTTTAATTTCTGAGATTATTTCAGGAACTACTCTAATGTAGGAGACATCTTTAATTTCTACTCTATTGTAGGAGACATCTTTAATTTCTGAGATTATTTCAGGAACTACTCTATTGTAGGAGACATCTTTAATTTCTACTCTATTGTAGGAGACATCTTTAATTTCTGAGATTATTTCAGGAACTACTCTAATGTAGGAGACATCTGTAATTTCTACTCTATTGTAGGAGACATCTTTAATTTCTGAGATTATTTCAGGAACTACTCTAATGTAGGAGACATCTGTAATTTCTACTCTATTGTAGGAGACATCTTTAATTTCTGAGATTATTTCAGGAACTACTCTAATGTAGGAGACATCTGTAATTTCTACTTTATTGTAGGAGACATCTTTAATTTCTGAGATTATTCTCTCACAGTTGCACATTTGCCAAGCAAATGCTTTGCTGAAAATAGTAAAAATTATATGATCATTTTTCTATCCATTTCAGACTACTATATCTTGTAGATGAATAACATCAGATCTTTAGTATTTCTGTGCATTACACACACGGTATTGTACATAATTTACAAATCGGTAGATGCGTGGTATAAATCAAATCTTTTGAGCTGTGAAACATTATAGATGATTTAAATAAATTTAGACCTATACTCCAAGTACATCCTTGTACTAAGTACAAGGTATGACAGAGGAAACCATAAAACAATGACACCACCACAAAACCCTTGTTTTATGTTGTATATTCACAAAATATGGGTTTGGTACCAAAAAAAACTTAAACCACATAAATTACTGTATCAAAGATGGGTTTCATGGTCTTGGTGATTTTCTGCCTTGGTTGCTAGGTGTCTTTGTTTCTTTGGTCCCTTGGTTACTATGGCCTGCTTTGTTTACACAGACATGACAACTGTGTTAGATGTAAATTGCAAAATCTTAACTAAAAGGTTCGATGAGGCCAATGCCTGTAGGGAGGTTGACATGCATGACCTCCCCTCCAAGACACACCAGTCAGTATTTGGAGACTGCATCCAGTAAGTAAGTTTGTGTATATTCATTTGGAGACTGCATCCAGTAAGTAAGTTTGTGTATGTTCATTGGGAGACTGCATCCAGTAAGTAAGTTTGTGTATGTTCATTTGGAGACTGCATCCAGTAAGTAAGTTTGTGTATGTTCATTGGGAGACTGCATCCAGTAAGTAAGTTTGTGTATGTTCATTGGGAGACTGCATCCAGTAAGTAAGTTTGTGTATGTTCATTTGGAGACTGCATCCAGTAAGTAAGTTTGTGTATATTCATTTGGAGACTGCATCCAGTAAGTAAGTTTGTGTATGTTCATTGGGAGACTGCATCCAGTAAGTAAGTTTGTGTATGTTCATTTGGAGACTGCATCCAGTAAGTAAGTTTGTGTATGTTCATTGGGAGACTGCATCCAGTAAGTAAGTTTGTGTATGTTCATTGGGAGACTGCATCCAGTAAGTAAGTTTGTTTATGTTCGCTGCCCAATATTAACCTCTGAAATTAGGAAGAGCCAACCCACCTCCTGCTCTTTGACGTTGGAGAAAATCTTAATTTTAAGATTTTGACCATTTCATATGAATTTTGAAACCAATTCATCTATCTGATAGGAAAAAGATTTAAACAAGAAAATAGGGAGACACTGACATAAAAATAAAAACCTTGGCAAAACATTTATTTCAACACAGTTCACTCTGCCAGGTAAAGTCAATTGAAAAATATCCCATCTTTGTAAGTCAGATTTAAGTTTAGAAATCAGTGGAGTAAAGTTCTTATCAAAAAGCTCTTTAAAGGTGGGATTATATTAATGCCCAGATATTTAAAACCAGATCTTGAGACATGAAATGGCAGGACATGATCAGGGATTTGCATTGCCAAATGATTTATTGGTAAACAGTCACTCTTTGACAAGTTAAATTTGTAGCCTGCTATCTGACCAAAAAGGTGCAGTAATATTCACTCTTTGTTAGTTTTCCTTGTGCTGTAGCTTGAACGTCACCCTCCCCTCCTGATTGGACTACAACCAACACTAAGGGAGGCCTATGTCAGGACCGACTCTCCATCATAGGGGCCCTTCCTGGACACCCATGCTAGGCCTGTCTCCCCTTCCTTGAGGCTTTGTGATCCCCCTCCCACCCATCACAATGACACTGTCAAATGGACCCTTACTGTTACCCCCATGACCCATCTCACTCCTTTGAGTTTGACACTATGTCTGGCCGCTGCTACATTGTCCAGCCATAATTCCTGATAACCACCTATAGTCTGACTACCATATAATGTAAAGTGGGATAATAGTCCATTATGAACTATTATGAACCTTAGCTAAAACCATAGGCAACTTGTAGTCTGTCATGGTTACTACTGATTGTAATTTTTCTCCATGACCCCTGGCAGTTGGGTTAGCCCCTTGAGTCGTGGATCTGCCCATGGTTTCTTCCTAGACTAACTGAACATAAGGGAGTTTTTCCTTGCTCCTGTTGCTCTTGGGTGCTCCTTCTGTGAAGCACCTCGAGACAATACTATTGTAAAAGGTGCTGTAGAAATAAAACTGAATTGAATTTTACATTCTATGATATGAATCGGACAGTCAGCCCCCCAAACCCATCGCTCAAGCTCGCCATAGCCACCCATAAGGCCTAAGCTTGTTACTTAATACTTAATATCCTGGTACATAAAGTATATATCACACTGCCCTTTGGCTGATAGTGACTGACTAATAGAATCCAGTAGAAAAAAATAATTAACAATATTTATGAAAAAGAGAAAGGGTCCAGTCATTAGCCCAAACTTCAACACAAAAGCCCCGCCCTTCTCTTCCAAACTAGCAGCGCAGGATCCGTCCCCTTCCATAACAACACTTCCAACTATTCACCGTCATCCTAAACTTCACTTCCATAACAACACTTCCAACTATTCACCGTCATCCTAAACTTCGCTCTTGAGAGCTCCAACACATGAATGATATTAACCAACTCTACAATTAAATATCACAAAAATACAACGGTACAGTGTTCAATGTTAACTGCCCCATGGACATGAGAGAGTGCCCAACCTAAGTCGCAGGACATAACCTTAGCTAACGTCACCTCCACATGCAACAGTCTAGAAGCGCCGCGGCCAGACAGGCCAGTGCCAGACCAGTTCAGCCGATTTAAAGAAGAGACGGTCGGGTCGAGTTAATCCTCATGTTCGGTAGTGTCAGAAACATTGGCGCTCACCTCCACTTTCCTAGCGATGAACGCCTCTGCATCCGCTGTTGTATCGAACATAAGTGTCTCGCCTCTATGAGTCACCCATAGGCGCGCAGGGTCGAGCACCCTGAAAGGCTGACCCTTTTGGGAGCGCTGCTTTGACGCCGGAGAGGCTCGCACTGCGGTCAGAGTAGAACCTCAGCGCCTGCCCCTTATACAGCACGTCGTTGTGTCTGGCCCAACGTAGAGCTCGCCCACGGTCCCGATATCTGTGGAAAGCGACGATGATGGGTTTGGGAGGTTGGCCCACTGTAGGGTTCAACCTTAGAGCCCGATGAACTCGGCTGCAGCCGTCGCCATTTTAGAAACTTTGTTACTGAGGGTTGATCTCTCTTCAGCTTTGGGCTTAATGTTGCTTTGGAAATTAAGTGATATGTAAGGTAAAGTAGTCTACCGAGACATTGAACGGCATGCAAATAATAATAATAATATTAATAATATTACAATAAAAATATACATATATATATAAAATATGGAGTTTCAAGGTAATTAAACCGAATTTGACAGGAGACTTTTGTTGGCACGTCTTGTTCCTACGTTATGGGAAGCTCCATAACTCTTAACTTTTGACAACCACCTATGGTTGACTAACCATGTAATGCTCTGGGCAGCCTACACAAAACTAGGGACAGTTTGACTTTTTGGTTCCTGGAAGGTCAATGAGATCACTGTTCTATTACAAGTCTGAATACCTGAGAAGTGTCTCTTTACATGCTGTTCATTCACATGAAGACAGAATGGTTCCATTGGTCATTGGTCTCATATCCCATTAGTCCGAAAAAGAAAGTCCATTGGTCAGACATCCCATTAGTCCGACCCTACACAAGATCAGTGATAATACTTCTCACTACTCATACTACACACTTCTAGACCCTCACCCTAACCACTGTAATCACTGATCTAGTATGTGGTCTGAACAACGGGATGTCTAGGGTTGCCAACTTCTCAACCCCAGGGTGGGGAAGGGGAGGTGGGCTTTTTGCAGCTTCCATAGAAAATATATGTGTGATGTTCTTGGTCCATGTGAGGCTGTCTGTGATGTGTACACCCAGACACTTTGTGTCCTGAATGGTCTCAGCTGGAGGGTTGTTTATTGGCAGTGGGGTGTGTTTGCCTGAAGGTCTGTGTTGTCAGCTTTGAGGGACAGGTTGGTGCTATATCTCTCTTTGCCACTAGATGGAGTGCTGAACTCTTCCACTGAACTCAACCCCAGATTGAGCCCGGGACCCTGATCTTAGAGGCTGCAGGTGGCGGCATCTCATGCATACATACACACACACACACACACACATACATAAGAACTCAGTGTTTCTCCACAATGAGGACATTTGAGTTGTTAAATCAAGTGTTTCATGATATTTTGATGATCATAATTAGTCATGTGACGCTTTAGTGTTTCAGCTGTTTAAGGTGGTATTAGTAGTTTATGTTTGCGTTCAGACTAATCAGTCATGTGACGCTTTAGTGTTTCAACTGTTTAAGGTGGTATTAGTAGTTTATGTTTGCGTTCAGACTAATCAGTCATGTGACGCTTTAGTGTTTCAGCTGTTTAAGGTGGTATTTGTAGTTTATGTTGTCGTTCAGACTAATTAGTCATGTGACGCCTTAGTGTTTCAGCTGTTTAAGGTGGTATTAGTAGTTTATGTTTGCGTTCAGACTAATTAGTCATGTGACGCTTTAGTGTTTCAACTGTTTAAGGTGGTATTAGTAGTTTATGTTTGCGTTCAGACTAATCAGTCATGTGACGCTTTAGTGTTTCAGCTGTTTAAGGTGGTATTCGGACGAATTTGCAAACCTCATAAAACACAGTAAAATAATCACACACATGTGATTTGGCATACTGACATTACTACAGTAAGTCCTTACAAAACACACACAGACACACACACACACAGACTAAAATAAACTGATCACACTGACATTACTACAGTAAGTTCTTACAAAACAGACACACACACACACAGACTAAAATAAACTGATCACACACATGTGATTTGGCATACTGACATTACTACAGTAAGTCCTTACAAAACACACACACACACACACACAGAGACTAAAATAAACTGATCACACACATGTGATTTGGCATACTGACATTACTACAGCAAGTCCTTACAAAACACACACACACACACACACACACACACACACAGACTAAAATAAACTGATCACACTGACATTACTACAGTAAGTTCTTACAAAACACACACACACACACACAGACTAAAATAAACTGATCACACACATGTGATTTGGCATACTGACATTACTACAGCAAGTTCTTGCAAAACACACACACACACACAGAGTAAAATAAACTGATCACACACATGTGATTTGGCATACTGACATTACTACAGCAAGTTCTTGCAAAACACACACACACACACACACAGAGTAAAATAAACTGATCACACACATGTGATTTGGCATACTGACTTTACTTCATTAAGTGCTTACAAAAGAAAGGCTTTGACACATTAAATATGAATCACGTTAAAACTGTGTGTATGAATCACATTAAAACAGAACACCAGACACTTCTTCCAGCTTCTGATCTACAGGTTTCAGACCTGTGTGTGTGTGTGTGTGGGGTGTGTGTGTGTGTTTGTGTGTGTGTGGGGTGTGTGTGTATGTGTGTGTCAGATCTGTGGCCTGCTTAAAATCAGTTTGCCCATGAAAAAGAAAGACAGAAAAACAAAGGTTGGACATGTCAATCATCACCATCATCATTATGATCATCCCCCTGCACACACATACACACACACACACACACACACACGGAGGACATTCATGCAAAAGTGAGACATTCAGCCTCCCCCATGCACACACACACACACACACACACACACACACACACACACACACACACACACCCCACACACACACACACACACCCCACACACACACCCACACGGAGGACATTCATGCAAAAGTGAGACATTCAACCTCCCCATGCACACACACACACACACACACACACACACCCCCACACACACACACACACCCACACACACACACCCCCACACGGTAGACATTCATGCAAAAGTGAGACATTCAGCCTCCCCCCTGCCAACATCTTCAGTAAAGTGATGACCTTTGACCCACACAGTGCAGTACATACAGTTTAACATTCAGTGTTGTTTACTTGACACACACTCACACACACACACACACACACACACAGGCATACATACGTATACACACACACAAACCCATAGGCATACACACAGACAGACCCTCACACATCTACACACGTGCCCACACACACACACACACACATTTGAGACACAGACAGACCCTCACACATCTACACACGTGCCCACACACACACACATTGAGACACAGACAGACCTCACACATCTACACACGTGCCCACACACACACACACACATTTGAGACACAGACAGACCTCACACATCTACACACGTGCCCACACACACACACACATTTGAGACACAGACAGACCCTCACACATCTACACACGTGCCCACACACACACACACACACACATGAGACACAGACAGACCCTCACACATCTACACACGTGCCCACACACACACACACACACATTTGAACACAGACAGACCCTCACACATCTACACACGTGCCCACACACACACACACACACATTTGAGACACAGACAGACCCTCACACATCTACACACGTGCCCACACACACACACACACACATTTGAGACACAGACAGACCCTCACACATCTACACACGTGCCCACACACACACACATTTGAGACACAGACAGACCCTCACACATCTACACACGTGCCCACACACACACACACATTTGAGACACAGACAGACCCTCACACATCTACACACGTGCCCACACACACACACACACACATTTGAGACACAGGCAATCTAAAAGTACAAGCCTTTGATCATTAAGTATTTCCAACCAGAGAGCAGTGAAGGCAAGTCGATAAATACAAGAATCCAAACTAACTGCAGTAGCAGATCTGTCCTGCGGGTGATGTCAGTCACTACTGAAACAGCACCCCCTGGAGGTAGAAACTATGCAGTACTGCAGCAGATGGTGGTGTATGGAGCAACCAAGACCAACAGTGCCCCCTTCTGGTCAAAGACTAAAAAGTGTAAATACATTTCAACAGAGCCACAGTGGAGTAGTGCCCAGGACCCAAAGCGGAGTGAAAACAGTGACACTACAGGCAAAAGTATTAAGGAAATGTGTGTGTACATGTGTGTCAGTGAGTGTGTGAGTGAGTGTGTGTGTGTGTGTTATCCCATTGAGTAATATACTACAGCTATGTATGTATCCTGATCCCCATAGAGGAGTATACTACAGCTATGTTAGTGGCCTTATCTCCATTGAGTAGTATACTACAACTATGTATGCAGCCTTATCCTGTTTAGTAGTATACTACAGCCATATGACCATTAAGTGTCATAATATGGGAGTGTTCTAGTATTGTATCGGTAGTATACTACAACCATATGACCATTAAGTGTCATAATATGGGAGTGTTCTAGTATTGTATTGGTAGTATACTACAGCCATATGACCATTAAGTGTCATAATATGGGAGTGTCTAGTATTGTATTGGTAGTATACTACAGCCATATGACCATTAAGTGTCATAATATGGGAGTGTTCTAGTATTGTATTGGTAGTACTGGTATCTACACCTGAAGGGTGCCTTTGAATGCTCAACCCCTGAGAACCACAGTGAGTAGCCACGTGTGTTAAGGTTCTATAAATGTTCTACAAACGCAAGAAAGTTCTAGTATAAATACATCCAGTGATTTAACGTGGTAAGGGATTTTAAAACTTCAATGGTGCAGTCCAAAGCACTATACTGGCCTGTTACCAGGTTGTTGTGGGAACGTTGCGAGTTGGTTTTGAGTTGGTGGAAAGAAGTTATGAGAAGCTGTGAGTCGGTTGTGTTTAGACAGTAATCAGGTTGTGGGTAGATTGTAGAAAGGTTGTGAATTGGTTTTGAATAGACTATGAGTTTAGACTATGGGCAGGTTGTTAGTTGGTGGTTAAGCTGACTGGTTGCAAGTTGCTTGAAGGGATATCGAGAGTTGGTCACGAGCGAGGCTCTGGGCATTAGGGAGGTTATGGGATGGTTGTGAGATGGTTGTGGGTTGGTTATGACTGAGGTTCTGGGCACTTGGAAGGTTATGGGATGGTTGTGAGTAGGTTGTCAGTTGGTTGTGACTGAAGCTCTGGGCACTTGGAATGTTATGGGATGGTTGTGAGTTGATTGTGACTGAGGGTCTGGGCATTGGGAAGGTTATGGGATAGTTGTGAGTTGTTCGTGAGTAAGTTCTGAGTAGTGGCTATGGCACTTAAGTGCTTCAACTCTAGAGAGGAAGAGGAGGAGGAGGAGAAAGGGAATATTGCACAATAGATTTGTGTGTGTGTGTGTGTGTGTGTCTGAGATAGAGAGAGAGTGTATTAGGAGACAGAATACAGGTCCTCTTTCTGGTTCTTGCATAGCTTGTATCCACAGAGTGTGTGTGTCCAGCCCCAGGGCTGTGTGTGTCTGTCGCGCGGCGGCAGCAGAAAGAGGATGCTGGTTGCCATCAGGACGTGCCAGAGCGAGTGTGTGTACAGGTAGTTGGCGTCCGTCTCCGCAAACACGTACACACACACGCCGATGAGCGCCAGGAGAACCCCCGGGAGCAGGAAGAACACCCAGCGACGCCACAGGGGAGGATAGCACTGATGGCGTTTCACACTCCGATACACCTAGAACACACACACACACACACAATAACTCTGACTTGCTCTTAAACTTAAAGCGTTTTTGCTTTTTATTTCAGTTTTAATTTTTTTTTTAAATAGGGCTACACTTGCTGTTAGAATAGAGCTTACCCAGGCTATTGCCATGGTGATGAACGCAAACAGCAGTGGTCCAAGAAAGTTCCAGAGGCCATGACGGTCCAAGGACATGGACATGGCAATCAAGAGGGTGCCTAATATGAAGAACACCTGTAGGCAAACAGACACTCCATCAGTTCCTCCAACAATTAGGAGGCCATTATGATGTCATAAAGGGACCGAGGCTTTGGCTTTGTGATGTCAGAGCTATCAGAATTCTCTTGCAACAGATTAACCTATCTCTGATTAGCATGTTAAAGCAACACTAAGGAGTTCTGGTGTAAAACTAATGTGTTTGCTTAGAGAAAAGGCATGGAACCGTTCAAAACACCCCATGAAACCTTGTTTGTTAACTGGTCTTTGTTGATATTGCCAACAATATTCAGCAGCTTTTATCTGTACATCGCATTCGACAAAAGCGTTAGCTACATAC
>PYXC01000414.1:242500-251943 GCA_015244755.2 Tenualosa ilisha | reverse complement strand
AACATTGAACAAAAATGAATTGTAAGATGTCATCCTTGTTTCATTTACATACAGCTGTGCTGTAATTTAATTTAATAACATTAGCTAAATGTAAGTAGTTGTGTTATTAAAGTATGACTGCTAAAAAGAACTCATATTTTACATAACTTATATATATATTTTAAGTCAGGCTACTAATTATTGCTTGTTATACTCATACCATACAGTTGAATATATGTGTTAATGTAACTTAACATAATTAGTTTAAGTTATATAAAAACTAAAGATCTTACATTCAGAATACTCATGCTTACTTGGTCTGTGCAAACCATGCACATGAAGTTATTTGTTCAGACAACTTAAGCTGGGTAGTTTATGATATCTCAGTAACTAGACTGAGTTGAGGCATTCAGTTTCCCAGAAAATCTCTCATAGTCTGAACTCATTTGGGTTCACAGTGTGTCGTGTGTCATGCGTGAGACTTGTATGCGGCAGTAAAAATAGTCTTACAAGCTACTGAGAATGACAGCAGATGCCTCTTGAGCGACGACATAAGAGACTAAGACAAGAGGGAGAGAGAACCTAGAAGAGAGAAGAGAGAGAACCTTTTTTTGTTTGTTTTTCACTTAACTTTGACTTTCTATCAGTCTCTGTTACTTGAAGGAGAAGTTTGTGTGAAATGGACTTGGGTTGTATCGAAATATAACGAATATGAGTGTTTGTTGAATAGTCCACCTCCGCTCCCCCCAGCATTCTGAAATACAGCTCTTCAGATCCTCCAGACAGGCACAGAATGCTGGCGCTAAGGGCATAGTGTTGCCCATGCTGGCGCTAAGGGCATAGTGTTGCCCATGCAAAGAAATCACTGTTTTAGTCATTTTACACCATTAACAAGTCTCAAAGTAGGTCCACACATCATTGGTGGAAATCTGAGGGTCCTGACATTTAAAACAAGGCCCTGAGAACTAAGTGTACAGATAGTTTATTAAAAAGTATTTTTAAACAGACAGTGCCTTGAATTTCCAGTAGGGTGACGAAGTGGTTGTGTTGCCTTCATCGTCAGGCAGACTGAAACCTTTTAACACTCCAGTTGTCAGCTAGCAACAGAGCTGTTATCCAAGCGCTGTTTGGCATAAGCTAGGAGAGACTACCAGGCTTTGTTTCATTAGATGCTTGGCAGTTCAGAGGCATATCAGACAGACATACAGCAAAGTTACTAACAGTCTCCATGTCCCAAGTGAAATCACGAGTGGGGTTCAGCGGGTTACCTGCGCCTGTCGGCGCAGAGTAGACACACGCTGATCCACCAAACAGTCCAGATCAGGAAAGCCATGGCAGCAGGTAGGCTTAGTCAGAATCTTCAGTGTGTTGATGTTGCAGCCCAATTCAACCAAACCTAAAAAAGAATCTGCTGGAGACATGTCTTGCCAGTGTACTTTCCACCCTACAAATCAGGCCCTCCTACTGGAAGTCAAGGTACTGTTTGTTTAATCTGTCAGTTTAATAGACAGACAGATTAAAATCTGTACACTTACAAAGTTCTCAGTGCCTCATTTTAAATGTCAGGGGCCTCAGCACTCTACCAATGATGTGTGGAGCTACTTTGAGCCTTGTAATGGTGTATCAACACTAAAACAGTGATTTCTTTGCATGCTATGCCCTTAGTACTATGCCCTTAGTACTCTGCCCTTAGTACTCTGCCCTTAGTACTATGCCCTTAGTACTATGCCCTTAGTACTCTGCCCTTTAGTACTATGCCCTCAGTACTATGCCCTTAGTACTATGCCCTTAGTACTATGCCCTTAGTACTATGCCCTTAGTACTCTGCCCTTTAGTACTATGCCCTTAGTACTATGCCCTTAGTACTATGCCTCGCCCCATTAGTACTATGCCCTTTCTTAGTACTATGCCCCTTTAGTACTATGCCCTTAGTACTATGCCTTAGACTATGCCCTTAGTACTATGCCCTTAGTAGCAGCATTCTGTGCCTGTTTGGAGGATCGGCTAGAAGTGCTGGAATGCTGGGGGGAGCAGAGGTTGGCTATTCCACAACAGTTTGTATTATGTTCCAATACGCCCCAAGTCCATTTCACAGCGGACTTCTCCTTTAAATAAACCAAGTCTACCTGTGTCGAGTCAAAAGGCAGCGAAGCCTATTTAGTCCTTCCCTGCGCAGGTTTTGGCCTCCTGAGTTCCTGACCAAGACCTCTTTTGCCTGTTGGACTCAGTCCTACTCAAAAGGGTCCTTTCCCAGGAAAGGAAGTCATCTGTTGTTTCCACAGGACCTCCCTGTGTTGGGGTATGGAGATGGCTGGAGGATGGGAGGATCTCAGCTCAGACTCTCCACCGGGGTTCCCAGAGAGCAGCCAAAAAACGCATCAGTATTTATGTGTGTGTGTGTGTGTGTGTGAATATATGTGTGTGTTTGTGGGAGTGTGAGTGCATATGTGTGTGTGTGTGTGTGTTTCTGTGTGACAGAGAGAGAGAGGACTGGACAGACTGTGTGTGTCTATCGGTCTGTCAATCACTCACACAGGCTTCACTCACACACACACACACACACACACACACACACACACAGAAAGAGACACAGTAGTACCCAGCAGAGGACACAAACACACACTTAGTGCCAGTGGACTAAGTCTTAATCCTCTGGAGGTGAGCCCTAAACACACACACACACATACACACACATACACACAGAGAGAGAGAGAGAGAGAGAGAGAGAGAGAGAGAGAGAGCGTTAAACGCTCCTTTCTGGATAAGCACTTCCAAATGAGGCTTCAAACACAAACATCTACCGTCTCTGAGGATTGATTTCAGCGGCTACTGGGGCCAATGCCAGGAGACAAAATGAGAACATGAACTGGTACAAAAGAGGAGGCAGACTTCAGTTTATTGTGTAGAAAATATACATGGAAAATGCATTTGAAAACAAAATATGAGTTATAAACATCAATTTACACACAAACCCTGGCAAAAGAAAGTTACATTTTAGAAGTTTACACTAAAAATATATTTACATTTTACAGTACTCAAGGAGGGTTCACCAGTGTCCAGCTGTACCTGGGACTTCATCCATGTCAGATGAACCCCAGACTCCACATCACACTCAATCCCAGTGACTGTCTTATTTGGGTGGGTTTGGAGATCCTGGTGGTTAAAACAGGGTGTTGTATTTGAGCAGGGGCTTGGAGATGCAGGTGGAGGTGCTGTGCTTAGACGGGGTAACCGTAGCGACTGTCGTATTTGAGTGGGGGGGGTTTGGAGACGTTGCCAGGGGGAGGCAGAGTGGTGTGTTGGCTGCTGGTGGCAGACGGAGCCCTCCGGGGGGCGCCATTCCTGATGGAGCTGTACAGAAGGCCAGAATGGGTGTGGTAGCCCATGATGGAACGCATGCTTGACACCCGACTGGCCGAACGGCTTTCTGGGGCACCAACATCCTCTCTGCCATGGACAAACACACATACACACACACACACACACACACCTGAGTATACCTGAGTATATGTTAGAGTACACCTGAGTATGTGTTAGAGTAGACCTGAGTATGTGTTAGAGTACACCTGAGTATGTGTTAGAGTAGACCTGAGTATGTGTTAGAGTAGACCTGAGTATGTGTTAGAGTAGACCTGAGTATGTGTTAGAGTAGACCTGAGTATGTGTTAGAGTAGACCTGAGTATGTGTTAGAGTAGACCTGAGTATGTGTTAGAGTACACCTGAGTATGTGTTAGAGTAGACCTGAGTATGTGTTAGAGTAGACCTGAGTATGTGTTAGAGTAGACCTGAGTATGTGTTAGAGTAGACCTGAGTATGTGTTAGAGTACACCTGAGTATGTTTGCTCTGTTGGAGTGTAGCTTGTTTGGATCTCACCTGATCTCATTAGCCACCTCCTTCTCATAGCGACGCTTATGGCAACAACAAATCAGGAGCCAGATGAGAAACAGGAGGAGGAGCAAGAGCAGCAGAGCTCCAATCACAGCCCCAGCGATCACCCCAGCTTTATTCACAGCTGAGGACACACACACACACACACACACACACACACACACACACACACACACACACCACACACACACACACAGCATTATTTCCAGCTGAGGTATCAGAGGACAGAGAGAGTTAGACACACGTCACACACACAAGCACCTGTGGGATGTGGTGAATTGAAGGCTCCTACAATGTGCTTTACAGTAGTGACTCACAGTTGTAGTCCTGTAGGGTGTGTGTGTGTGTTAGTGACGTACAGTTGTAGGCCCATAGTGTGTGTGTGTTAGTGACTTACGGTTGTAGGCCTGTAGGGTGTGTGTGTGTGTTAGTGACTTACGGTTGTAGGCCTGTAGGGTGTGTGTGTGTGTTAGTGACTTACGGTTGTAGGTCTGTAGGGTGTGTGTGTGTTAGTGACTTACGGTTGTAGGCCTGTAGGGTGTGTGTGTGTTAGTGACTTACGGTTGTAGGCCTGTAGGGTGTGTGTGTGTTAGTGACTTACGGTTGTAGGCCTGTAGGGTGTGTGTGTGTTAGTGACTTACGGTTGTAGGCCCGTAGGGTGTGTGTGTGTGTGTTAGTGACTTACGGTTGTAGGCCCATAGGGAGTGTGTGTGTGTGTGTTAGTGACTTACGGTTGTAGGCCCGTAGGGTGTTGTGTGTGTGTTAGTGACTTACGGTTGTAGGCCCGTAGGGTGTGTGTGTGTGTGTGTTAGTGACTTACAGTTGTAGGCCCATAGGGAGTGTGTGTGTGTGTGTTAGTGACTTACGGTTGTAGGCCCGTAGGGTGGGTGTGTGTGTGTTAGTGACTTATGGTTGTAGGCCCGTAGGGTGTGTGTGTGTGTGTGTGTGTGTTAGTGACTTACGGTTGTAGGCCCGTAGGGTGTGTGTGTTAGTGACTTACGGTTGTAGGCCCGTAGGGTGTGTGTGTGTGTGTTAGTGACTTACGGTTGTTGGCCCGTAGGGTGTGTGTGTGTGTGTTAGTGACTTACGGTTGTTGGCCCGTAGGGTGTGTGTGTGTTAGTGACTTACGGTTGTAGGCCCGTAGGGTGTGTGTGTGTGTGTGTTAGTGACTTACGGTTGTTGGCCCGTAGGGTGTGTGTGTGTGTGTTAGTGACTTACGGTTGTAGGCCCGTAGGGTGTATGTGCACTGCTCGGTTCCTACTTCGTTGTTGACCTGGCACACATAGCGTCCCATGTAGCTCTCAGAGTGGTTCCTGATGAGGAGTTCTCCTGTCTGGGTGTCTGAGTTGTGTTTGGTGAGTATGAGTATTGAGTATGGTGTTCATATTAGGACACTCAAATCTCAAATGTCAGGCAACTGCATTAGCCATTTCAAATTCCAATTGCATTGTCCAAGTGTCTTGATTGGACTATAAGTCAACTGTTTGGTTCAATTTCAGATGTCAGACTTAGTCAATAATTTGATTTTATCTTAATGCATGTAAAAATACACACACACCACACACACACACACACACGCACACAATGACTTACTGAGGCTTGCTGTTGGAGGCAGGCTGCCTCCTTCTTCTCTCTTCCAGGTGTAGGTGAGGGGGGTGGAGCCTTTGGCTGATTGGCAGCGCAGTGACACGGATCCGCCCTTCTCCTCAGAGCCCTCTACCCAACATTTAGGTACAGACGGAGGCACTGCCAGACACACACACACACACACACTTAGGTACAGAGGGACATATGGAGGATTTTAAACACAACACACACATACACACACATTCACCAACAAATTCTCTCTGTCTCTCTCTCTCTCTCTAACACACACACACACACACACACACACAAACTGGAGTTTGGAACGGTACCAGAACCAGAACGCCTCTTCAGACATGCTGCCTGAGGGTGCTGGGCCTGTTAGCTATGTGTCAAGAATGATTGACAGCTTCAGAGTTCCACCCCACATTCCAGCCACAAGAAGCTGGGAACAGCCCAGGAACTGGTCAGACAGAAACCCAGCTGTGTGTGTGTGTGTGTGTGTGTTGGGGTTGAAATGGTGTTTTCCTACCCAGCACCACCACGGTGACCTTGCGAGAGTCGACCCCTGGCGTCTTCTTGACCTTGCACTGGTAGGTGGCCGTGTCAGACGACACGAGGGACGAGATCTCGATGGAGGCGTCGCCGTTACTGGGGGGCCCCGTGAAACGCAGTCGCCTCATCAGGTCGGGGTCTCCCAGCTGATACTCTTGACCCCCCGAGAAGGACAGGACCTGAGAGAAACACACACACACACACACACACACACACACGTCAGACAGTAACCAATGAGAACACAGACAGCAGTGAGACAGCAACCAATGAGAACACAGAGAGCTTTGAGGCATGGCACAGGAGACACACCCTCTCACCCTCTCAACTGGCTGGTCCAGTGTGTCTGACAGAACACCACCATGAAGTACAGCATGCCATTCATGCCATTCCTGAAATACCTGTGCGTCAGCACCCAACAGCACCCAGTAAATAAAACCGCCTCAGTCTAGTCTGTGCTCATGTGATTACATGGCTTACAGACCGAACAACCACCACTAAATAGCACCAAGCCTCAGACTCTATGTGTGGATGTGTGTTACGCCACATTAAATAGCACCTAGCCTCAGACTATGGTAGGGAGGTGGTAGCGTAGCGGTTAAGGAACCTGGCTAGCGTGCAAGTAGCCTGAGTGTGTAAGTAGCCTGAAAAAAAGTTGTGGGTTCGAATGCCGGCTGCCACCGTTGTGCCCTTGAGCAAGGCGCTTAACCCTAAGTTGCTCTAGGGGAGACTGGCCCTGAACAATTGATAGTTGACAAGTTGTAAGTCGCTTTGGATAAAAGCGTCTGCTAAATGCATAAATGTAAATGTAAACTATGGATGTATTTATGTATGTAAGGATGTTAGAATGTCAAACCACATTAAATGGCACCTAGCCTCAAACTCTATGTATGTATGTATGTATGTATGTATGTATGTATGTATGTATGTATGTATGTATGTATGCAGGGTGCAATTTGTAGGGGGGATCATCCCCCCCTCTGGTTTTTACCTCTGCTGAATGAATTTTATCCTCGGGGGGATAAAACCCCACCAATAATTTTTAAAAAAAATGATTGAAATTGAAATCAGGTTGTGCCAACAGGTAAACCGAAAAGGCCACATGAAATCCGACATCAGAGCAAACTGTTTATTTAGTTTTATAATTAGTTACTTTGACATAACATGTGAAATCATATTTTATGACACATGAAATCATTATTGTTACGTTTTACAGACCGATCCCATTAAGCTTAAATTACTCTGCCAATCCTGACATGTTTGCATGATCGGACCTTATCCATGGTTCTGAAGCCCAAATAAGCCATCACATCATGGCCGGCACAGAAAATGAAATGTTTCATGTCTTTTTAAGTTTGCATTGAAGATGAATGCGCATCTGTTCATAATTTAGGCACAAAAAGAATTAAACCTGTTGATTGCTTATTTTTTCATGATTAAACAACAACAACAACAACAAAAAACACCCCCCCCCCCCCCCTCTGTTTTTTTTGACAAATCGCAGCCTATATGCATGTAGGTATGTTAGAATGTTAAGCCACATTAAATAGCACCTAGCCTCAAACGCTATGTATGTATGGATGGATGTATGTATGTATGTATGTTAAACCACATTAAATAACATAGCCCAAGACTATGTATGTATGGGAATTTGTTAAATCACCAATAGCCTTAAATTGTATGTATGTATGTATGTATATATCTATGGTCGTATGTTAAATAGCACCTCACTCTGACTGTATGTATGTTACTATGTACAGTCTCCAAGGCTGTCCACAAACCCAACTATGGTCATGACATAAAACAGCTCATGTGGTGAAGCCTTTAGTACACATTGAGACTTACTGTAGCACTGTAGGCTGCACTGTACATATTGAGACCCCACTGACCCACACTGAGACCCTTTATCTTAACACACTCTCAACATGGAGACCATCCAATACCCCCACACTAACCACACTGAGACCCTCCAATACCCCCACACACTTCTCACTGCGACCCTCCAATACCCCCACACTAACCACACTGAGACCCTCCAATACCCCCACACATCTCACTGAGACCCTCCAATACCCCCACACTAACCACACTGAGACCCTCCAATACCCCCACACATCTCACTGAGACCCTCCAATACCCCCACACATCTCACTGAGACCCTCCAATACCCCCACACTAACCACACTGAGACCCTCCAATACCCCCACACTAACCACACTGAGACCCTCCAATACCCCCACACTAACCACACTGAGACCCTCCAATACCCCCACACTAACCACACTGAGACCCTCCAATACCCCCACACTAACCACACTGAGACCCTCCAATACCCCCACACTAACCACACTGAGACCCTCCAATACCCCCACACATCTCACTGAGACCCTCCAATACCCCCACACATCTCACTGAGACCCTCCAATACCCCCACACTAATCTCATTGAGACCCTTTATCCTCCCTCCACACTTACCACACTGAGACACTTTATCCCCACTCTCTTCACCTTAAACACACAAACACACACTCTCTCCACACAAACACACACACACACAAACACAGTGTCCCTCACCAGCTGGTCCTTTTGGGTCATGTCTGGGCTGACTTTGCTCCACTCGATGTCCAGAGCTCCGGTGTCGCTGGGCCCAGGGCTGTAAGTGCAGCCCAGAAGCACACTCTCCCCCTGGGCCTTCTTGATGGTCTGGGGGCCCGTGGACGTTACCACCATGGACCAAGAGATGTCTGTTGGCCAGAGCAAACCAGTTAGACAAAGCAAGACAAGTGGACTCAAATAGTGAATCCACAAAGAGGGTTCAAACTGTACAAGTACAGTCAATGATGCAGAAAAAATAAATGCACAGCAAGATTAAAATAAGTAAAGCGAAGGACGAATAAAACGATTCACATAAAAATGAAAGTGTACAAAATATTCAAAGAAAGACAGTATGACACATATTGATTAGGAGATCACTTTGGTCTGGAGTGTAGATTTGAAACCCCCCAGCTGCAGGGGCATTTTGAATGCCAAAGCTGGTGAGTGTATGTGTGTGCATGCATGCTTGCATTTTTTTGTGTATGTGCATGTGTGTGTGTGTGCTGAAAACAGAGCAAAGCAGACTGGTGCATAATGTAACACTCATCTGTGTGTGTGAGAGTGTTAGTGTCAGGTACACTAAACTCACCTGTGTGTGTAAGAGTGTTGGTCTCAAATACACTAGACTCACCTGTGTGTGAGAGTGTTAGTGTCAGGTACACTAGACTCCACCTGGTCAGATGCCGCAGGCCCTCCTCCATGTCCTGCTGGGGAACAGAGGGGCCTCAAACTTCAAACAGACTGTTTTGCAAATGGCTACTTCCTGCTCTTCACTGTGAGCTCATGAGCAGCAGTCTGATCTCAGCGCTGCTAAACACAACACATCTAGGCACTCTCTCTCTC
>PYXC01000414.1:212500-237500 GCA_015244755.2 Tenualosa ilisha | reverse complement strand
TCTTTAAAGTCTTTTTCTCTTGTCCAGGGGCCCAGCAACCAAATGTCTTTAAAGTCTCCTTCTCTTGTCCAGGGGCCCAGCAACCAAATGTCTTTAAAGTCTCCTTCTCTTGTCCAGGGGCCCAGCCACCAAATGTCTTTAAAGTCTCCTTCTCTTGTCCAGGGGCCCAGCAACCAAATGTCTTTAAAGTCTCCTTCTCTTGTCCAGGGGCCCAGCCACCAAATGTCTTTCCCTTCCTGAATTCTCTGTGGCCCTCTCCCACTTCACTGAATTCATTTGTTCAGCATTTCCCAGTAGGTGTTGGGAGCATCACGGATACCCATCCTTGATTTCAGGGGCTAGCAATGACTTTTGGAGGTATCCACTTTTATACATATCACAAACTCTTCTGTGCTAATTGTATGGCTAGAGTGAGTCTCTGGAACCAAATTTCCAACTGGGGGGCTCTCAATATGGATCTCCACAATACAAGCTCCAACTGCGGCTCCACCGAGTGCTTGCTGGTTTGCTCTGAGCGTTGCTCTAAAACCCCCAAATCCACGTCCTTTGTTCCCCCCATCCCTGCCAGAGCAGCTAGTGAAGAAGGGGAAGATGACTCTCTCTCTATAAGGGGTCAGAGTGAGGAAGGGGAAGATGACTCTCTCTCTATAAGGGGTCAGAGTGAGGAAGGGGAAGATGACTCTCTCTCTATAAGGGGTCAGAGTGAGGAAGGGGAAGATGACTCTCTCTCTATAAGGGGTCAGAGTGAGGAAGGGGAAGATGTCTCTCTCTATATAAGGGGTCAGAGTGAGGAAGGGGAAGATGACTCTCTCTCTATAAGGGGTCAGAGTGAGGAAGGGGAAGATGACTCGCTCTCAAACAAATGTGAAATGCTCCAAAAAAACTGTGAATGAAATGTTGTTTTGTTTTGGCTACTACTACCGTTTACTCTTGGGTGGGGGCGTATTGTTGTGAATATTTAACATCATGATGTAGCTGCTGTAACTGTGCCACCATGCGAGCGTGGATGACGGCACAATGCGCCTCAAACAATCCGAATCAGAATGAGAAGGGTCTTGGTGTGGGAGAGCCAGACGCAAGCCACCTATAGAAATCCACCCCTTCTGTCCTTCGGAACTTGCACCCAAAACTTTTTGGTTCACAAAAGATTTTGACCCAGAAGTAGGTACCACTTAAAGTTGCAAGCAAAACATTTTAATTTGCAAAAAGTTTAGAGGTGCAAAACCTTTGGACCTGTAAACATAACGTTTTAAATAATAATACATTTCAAAGGACAAACAAAAGATCATTTACAACAGTTTGAACCAATTTGCTCATTACACCAGCACCTGCATTCGTAGCATGGCTATCACCATGGTGACGTAGATAGTAAACAAAAGGTTAACCATCAGTCATACCATGTCCAAGACTGCAGGGCATTACATCCCATTTCTCTGCTCCGCTATCTGGACATCGTGAACGACCGCAACACATCTCTGTGGGAGGACTTTTAAGTAATGTGTCTCCACCTATTAACTGTCTCTGTCTGTACTCACCAAACCAAAAGGCTTTTCTGCAGTGGAGTCTGTGTGAGAGAGTGTTTATTTGTGTGTGTGTGTCTGTGTACATGTGTGAGTACTAGCTGTGTGAGTCTGTGTGAGAGAGTGTTTGTTTGTGTGTTTAATTGTATTTAAACAGCTTCAGTCTAATTTAGACACAAATAATCTCCTAGAGCCATTTCATTCTGGTTTCAAAGCTCGTCATAGTACCAGGTCAGCACTTCTTAGTTTTAAATAACATGCTTCAAATCACTGATAGTGGTGACTGATCCTGGTTCATCCTTGACCTTACAGCGACATTTGACACAGTAGATCCTAAAATCCTTATACATCATCTAGAACAGTGGCTTGGCATCAAGGGAATGGCTCTTGAGTGCTTTGAGTCTTATCTTGCTGATAGAAGTCTTTCTGTCCGCATTGAGGAACATACCTCCTCTTCAGCACCCCTCCCCTATGGGGTCCCCCAGGGGTGGATTCTTGGCCCTGTCCTGTGTTCCCTTTACTTTCTGCCATTGGGTTCCATTCTAAGAAAATATAACATCTCCCTCCAATGCTATGCAGACGACACACAGATTTACATCCCACTGAAGCTCAAAGACCACCAATCAGTTATAAAGCTCAGACTATCTTGAGGACATTAAATGACTCAACGTTTTTAAAATCCACAACCTAGTAAGGCCTGTAAAAATAGTCTGGATCTTGGCCCTCTGAGTCCTTTTGGTAAAGACTCAGTAAGAATCCTGGGTGGGATTTTTGACTCCAATTTCAAACTGGAGAAACAAATAAATAATGTAGTCAACTCTATTTTTTTCCATTTAAGACTCTTATCAAGCGCCAAACCTTTTTACAGCCTGGTAATCTAGAGGCTTTTATTACATCCCACCTTGATTACTGCACCGCACTCTCTATGCTGGTCTTAGCTGCTCTACACTGCACCCTATGCTGGTCTTAGCTGCTCTACACTGCACTCTATGCTGGTCTTAGCTGCTCCTCTTTGTCAAGGCTTCAACTAGTTCAAAACCCTGCAGCACGGTTCCTGACCAGAACACACAATCAAGAGCACATCACTCCTCTTCTGAAGACTCTTCATTGGCTCCCTGTCGCCTTGTGCTAAATTTTAAAATTCTGTTATTTGTTTTTAAGTCTGAAAAAAATAGCTCCACACTACATATCAGATCTCTTACATCTGCACACACCCATGAGATCACAGAGGTCCTATGACCAACTACTGTTTACTATCCCTCAAGACTAAGGAGTAGGGTGGATTGTGCCTTTGTAGTCATTGGTCCTAAACTCCCATGTGAATGAACTCCCATTACATGTAAGGCCTCTTTGGTGCCTATTTTCAAATCCAGCGAATTCAAATCCAATTGTTTTAAAGGGTTTTATAATAAACCTGAACCTGAACTTGAACTAACATGTGAGTGTGTGTGTGTTTCTGTAACACCTGCACATTATTGGCTCTCCCTTTCTCTCACTGTGTGTGTGTGTGTGTGTGCTGTATAATAGGAGGGGAGCAGAGCATTGGAACAGGAGAAATGATGGGGAATAATCCTTCACCTGCAAAGACCTGAACTTCTTACTGTTTTATTATTCTACACACACACACACACACACACACACACAAAAGCAAATATAACACAAATGTGCAACCAGCATGAAAGCAATTCTGTCAAGGCATGATGCTTATGCTAGCCATATTTGTGCATGTGTATGGGTTTATATGAGTGTGTGTGTGTGTATGTGCGTGTGTGTGTGTGTGTTTGCTTATGCTAGCCATATTTGTGCATGTGTATGGGTTTGTGTATGTGTGTGTGTGTTTGCTTATGCTAGCCATATTTGTGCATGTATATGGGTTTTTCTGTGTGTGTATGTGTGTGTGTGTCAGAAAGAGAGTGAGTGGATGCATATTCCCATGAGTGAGTGAGTGAGTGTATGTGTGAGTGTATGTGTGTGTGTGTGTGTGTGTGTGTGTGTGTGTGTGTGTTAATACCTTTCTCTCAGGTAGAGGTCTAATTTGTCTCTGTCTGCTGTGAGCATAAGATATGACAGCTTTGACTAATATCCACTCGTGCTGTTTGCTCCTCCCTGCAGGATGCTGTGTGTGTGTGTGTGTGTGTGTGGGGGGGGGGGGGGGGGGGGGGGGGGGGGGGGGGGGGGCTGGAAGAGTGTCGGAGGGCGGAGGTGGTGGAGGAGGAGGAGAGGAAGACGATGAAGAGGAGTAGGAGGAGGAGGGGCTAGCCAGCACAGTTGCTATGACATTTCTGTAATGTACTGTTTATGTTTCAGATTCACGATCTACATGCATCTGGGGTTAGAGTGGAGAGTCCTTACCCATCATGCACCTGTGCTGTGTTGGAGAGTCCTTACCCATCATGCACCTGTGCTGTGTTGGAGAGTCCTTACCCATCCATACAGACCATCCAATCAGCATGCTGTTTAGCTGAGCTCATATCTCATATCTCAGATGGGATTACAGTGCAGTCAAAAGACTCAGAGAGAGAGCTTAGATCTCAATCCTTATTCAACCCCCCCACCCCCCAACACACACACACACACACACACACACACACACACACAAACACACACACACACACACACACACACAACGGCATGGCAAACACACCCACAGGGAGAGCTGCTGTGACTATGTGTGAGCATGCTGAGAGAGCAGGTGTAAACAGCATGGCACAGGGCTGTGTGTGTGTGTGTGTGTGTGTGTGTGTGTGTGTGTGTGTGTGTGTGTGTGTGCCTGTGCATGTACGAGTGTGAGTGTGTGTGTGTGTCTCTGTGGTAGCTCAATGGACACCTGATGGAGTGGTGTGGGAGAGGTCCTCAGCAGTATGTGTGTCTGAATGTGTGTGTGTGTGTGTGTGTGTGTGTGTGTGTGTGTGTGTGTGTGTGTGTGTGTGTGTGTCTGTGATAGCCCACTGCTAAGCAGGGTGGACATCCCAGGGAGTGGTGTGGGAGAGGTCCTCAGCAGTGTGTGTGTGTGTGTGTGTGTGTGTGTGTGTGTGTGTGTGTGTGTGTGTGTAAGATAGTCCATTACAAGCAGTCATTCTGCAGTGAAGAAAGCAGACTTCATTGCTGCAACTGATCTCCCAGTCACTTCTCTTCTCTTGTGGCGTTGGCTCCTCCACCTTCTGGCACCATCTCTTCTCCAGAGGCTGATGATGCCACAGAGTCACTCTGCTCTACACTGAGCTCTTGCTTGGATCACTTGTGTCCTCTGTCTACCAAAGCTGTTTGATCCACTCAGTCTCACTCGTAGCTGAATAACTCTCCTAACTCAATGTGCACTGACCTCAGAACTGCTGAGAGGAAATGACACAAAGCTAATATTCCATCCAATCAAACACAGTTCCAAGCACTGCCATCATCCTTCCCATCCAGTGTCATTCTCTGACCCATCTGCATAGACCTTGTCTCACCCTTCTTCACAGCCTCTTCCTCTGAGCAGCAAGGGCTAGATCAACATGCTAGTCACAGCTTGTCATACGTTTGAGTCTCTCGTCATCACAACACGTAAAACATGACGTAAAACATGACGTAAGAACATTAGGTAATTTCACTTCCCATTTCTAGTCATCACATTACGTAAAAACATTATGTCATTTCACGTTCTGTGGACTTGAGCTGCACTCAGATGTTTGAACTCTTGAACAATGTGTAAATCACTGTTTGAGATGACGCACTGCTGTTATGCAAATTTTGCTTATGAAGTATCATGTTATTCTTTCAATGCAATACTTTCGGCAATGTTTTTTTTTTTTTTTTTTTTAAAAACAAGATTAAATGTCACAGCGTGTTGATTTTATTTCAGCCTATACACTTATTAAGACCTATGCTCATCCCGGCTAAAAATTAACCAGTTCCTTTTACCAATACTTAAATGCATATTTCAGTTTTTTGTTTGTAATAATCCACCCCAAAACACAATGGAACCCAGCTGATAAACAGCTGAGACATAGATAATAAATAGCCAATAAATAGGGTTAAAAACAGTTATAATAAATATGTTTAAATAATCCTGATGTAGAAATTCTTGAGTATTAAGTTTATCTTTCTTTAAATATAAATTGAATGGAGAGGTACTTTTGTTGTATTGTTTTGAGAATGGACACTTTTATTTTGAAATGACGCTCTCTTATTGATTTGCTTTCAGCTCGTTGTCAGAACGTGGAGCAGAGAAGATGAACAGCAGTTGTGCAAGGCGCCATGATTCAGCTATCTGTGAAGGTTGAGCTTTAGAAAGTAGCCGAAATAGATGATAAAGAATCAGTTAACTTTGAGAAAAGACTTTGTAGTAGTTAAGCTGACCAAGTGTGAGTGCTGTTGATGACCCGAAGTACTTTTTTCGTCGAGTTTTCTTGCTTGAACCCTGCCTCGGTAAGCAAACGTGTTAATCTCTAGCACTCTTGTTTTAGTAGTCTATGCTTATTCCTGAGCAAGTATTTATTAAAGATGGATGGAAAGGTATATTTATTATGCTATGTTTGCCGCGAGTGATGAAAAAAAAGATATTGTATTACTTGAGAAGTATTTAGCTTGGAATAAGCTCTTGTTTAACGTGGAAGGGAAACTGTTTAAACATGCAATGTTTGAGAGTTATATTAATGCACAAAACGTGTATGAGTTGCCAAGTGAAGTGTTTCTTCAAATGCTTTATGGTAGATGAACGTATTTTATTTTACACAATTGCAAGCGAATAGCTGCAGTCCGAAGCATTGTAAATGCTATGCTATGCCTGGTTCTGGCTAATGGATAGTAGTGATTACTGATTATGATTTAGTAAGTATACGTTCCCGCAAATACTTTTGTATTGTATTTATTTGGCCAGAAAGAAATAATGTTGTACAACTGAAGAACAAAAGAAATAGAACAGTTGATAGAAATGAAGTATGAATGTGAAACAGGCCTGTAATGGGGGAAGTATACAAAAGTATAACTTCAATTGTAAATACAGGTCAAGTTTTTGAGTTGGATTCAGAATTCAATGAAAACCCTGCGATCTCAACTGATGGCGAGCCTCCCCAGCCTGATCCCAGGAGCCATTGAGTTCTAGTCACTGAAGTGCAGTTGTCCTATCTGCTTGTGGTGGGATTGTAGCAGTCATCCAGCTGGTGGTCATACACACACCTGACTTGACTTACTTGACGTTGACTAAACACTGTACTCATGGATCCACAAGGAACTGAACTTTTTCAGGAACAGAAATGTAAAAGGAAAGACAACTAACAGCACATCAACACACAAAGGACAATTTTTTATTTCCTTTTTTGTTTTCAAGGGCCCAGTTTGTGTACTTTTGTAAATGTAAATGTGTAGTTCATACGGTTAAAAATACAAGGGTGCATTATATCATACCACAGTGTGGTTGGTCATTGCACTTTGATTCTGCTCCTAGACGGACCTAGATGCCAGGTGTACATACCCAGTAGTGGGTAACAACAACACTGCATTCTAATGTCAGCCTGCCTAAAAACTACGTTTAAGATGTATGTAGTTGCTGTAATTAATGCAGAAACCCCATTATAATTCAGCGAAGAGGAAGTTCTCTTTGGGCTAACGGCAGAATATTGGCGACACGCGGACATTCCATAAAAGTGTCTATTCAGTGAAAGCTTTTCCGGATGCTTCCATCTTTGATCTGAGTGGCAGAGGCAGAGGCAGGTGGGTGGGATCCAGCTTGGTTTTTGTTGTGTTTTTAGTGGACAAGTCAGTCTGCCCTCTGAATCTCGGTTGCTGAGACAAATGGAATGCACAATCATTTTTTGCAGACTGAGTTGGTATGAAACGGTCACATAATTTAAAATGAAAGTTAAAGCAGTGCTTCTCAATTTTCTGTTACGCCCCCTCCAAGGAGAAAGAGAACATTTCACGCCCCCCCACTCTCCACCGCGGCGATAAATAGTATTTGTTACACTTTATTCTGGTACGGCAAAAGATAAGCATGTTCCCCATGGTCATACGCGCCCCCACTGCCATTACCCCCAGGGAGGTGCGCCCCGCTATTTGAGAAGGGCTGAGTTAAAGTCAAAATAAGTAAAATGAAGTCATGCTTTGTCAATCTGATTTACCCATTTCCAGTGTTTCTAGGTTACTGTGTGTGTGTGTGTGGTTATTGCACATCTGAGATTGAGTTTAATCTCTTTAATCTGGCTACTTTCCCCTCATCTCCCACTTCCCTGAGGCATAATCTACTGACGCAGATCTGTAGATCCGATAGTATGAGACAGCAGTGTCTCCACCCCTGTCTGGCATTTCCAGTGAACACAGCTCCAGTGAACACGGCTCCAGTGAACACAGCTCCAGTGAGCACAGCTCCAGTAAACACAGCTCCAGTGAACACGGCTCCAGTGAACACAGCTCCAGTGAGCACAGCTCCTGTAAACACAGCTCCAGTGAACACAGCTCCAGTGAGCACAGCTCCTGTAAACACAGCTCCAGTGAACACGGCTCCAGTGAACACGGCTCCAGTGAGCACAGCTCCAGTAAACACAGCTCCAGTGAACACAGCTCCAGTGAGCACAGCTCCTGTAAACACAGCTCCAGTGAACACAGCTCCAGTGAACACGGCTCCTGTGAACAGAGCTCCTGTAAACACAGCTCCAGTGAACACAGCTCCAGTGAACACAGCTCCAGTGAGCACAGCTCCTGTAAACACAGCTCCAGTGAACACGGCTCCAGTGAGCACAGCTCCTGTAAACACGGCTCCAGTGAACACAGCTCCTGTAAACACAGCTCCAGTGAACACAGCTCCAGTGAACACAGCTCCAGTGAACACAGCTCCAGTGAGCACAGCTCCAGTGAACACAGCTCCAGTAAACACAGCTCCAGTGAACACGGCTCCAGTGAACACAGCTCCAGTGAGCACAGCTCCTGTAAACACAGCTCCAGTGAACACAGCTCCAGTGAGCACAGCTCCTGTAAACACAGCTCCAGTGAACACGGCTCCAGTGAACACAGCTCCAGTGAGCACAGCTCCAGTAAACACAGCTCCAGTGAACACAGCTCCAGTGAGCACAGCTCCTGTAAACACAGCTCCAGTGAACACAGCTCCAGTGAACACGGCTCCTGTGAACAGAGCTCCTGTAAACACAGCTCCAGTGAACACAGCTCCAGTGAACACAGCTCCAGTGAGCACAGCTCCTGTAAACACAGCTCCAGTGAACACGGCTCCAGTGAGCACAGCTCCTGTAAACACAGCTCCAGTGAACACGGCTCCAGTGAACACAGCTCCTGTAAACACAGCTCCAGTGAACACAGCTCCAGTGAACACAGCTCCAGTGAACACAGCTCCTGTAAACAGACCCCCAGGTGTGGTCAGGCCAGGTAGGAGCGGGAGGATGGTCGGAGCAGTGTGGCGTAGACGACTACCAGGCTCAGGATTCCAGGATTCCAGACAGGGTTGCATCTGACAGGTTCAGCTTTACTCTACAACATTCCCACTAACCCAGCAGACACACACACACACACACACACACACACACACACACACCTGGTCTGAGACAGGAGGATACACACACACACACACTGCTGGTCTGAGACTGGAGGATAATACAAGCAAACAATCTAAACAGAATGATGTTTTTAGGGCTGTCTGTCCGTCTGTACATTTGGACTCTTTGAAACAAGTATATTGAGTCTAAAATCAGTGCAATGGAAACACACACTTCTCAGGTGACAAGGCAACTTAAATGCATAGACACACAAACACACACTTACGGCTTTGCTAACAACAAAGTTTCTCTCTTGCACATGCACACGCACACATACACACATTTGTCTGTGCACACATTGGAAGTGGAACATCAGACTACACACACACACTTTACTCTCTCTCACAAACACACACTCATACAGTCTTCATCTCACCTGCCTCTGAACCTACTTAATCTATCCTGTCCAACGAGAAGGACTCCCCACCCACCCACCCAGCTGTCCACGAGTCCCTTGAATCCCCCACAGCCACGGCCAACATTCAGCCCATCATCACTTCTCCCTCCCTCACTGCCTTTCTCCTCATGTCACCGACAAACAAAAGATTATGTCTCTCTGTGTCCATCTCATCTCTCTGTGTCTCTCTATTTCTCTGTCTGATTATGTCTCTCTTTGTCTCTGTTTCTCTCTGTGTCTCTGTAATTCTCTGATCATCTCTCTCTGTGTCTCTGTCTCTTTCTCTCTCTGTTGGTTTCTCTGTCTGTCTCTCTCTATGTGTCTCTGTCTCTCTGTGTCTGTCTCTGTGTGTCTGTCTGTCTGTCTCTCTCTCTCTCTCTCTCTGTGTGCCCATCTGTCTGCCTATCTGCGTGTCTCTCTGTCTCTGTGTCTCTGTCTGTCTCTCTGTCTCTGTGTGTCTGTCTGTCTGTCTCTCTCTGTCCGACTGTCTGGCTGCTCCTCCAGTCTAATGGCGCCCTTGACATTTCATTTCATTTCTCCTAGAGGTAGCAGACACTCACTCTGCTGACACACACACACACACACACACACACTGGAGCACTAGGGAAAAGAGCAGATCATCAGATGAAAAGAGTGATGTTTGGAGGCCATTAAAATTCATGAGGGACTGTGTTTGTCATTCCTGCTCTGTGTGTACAACACTCCTGAGGCTAGTGTATGCACACACATACACACACACACACCTCATTCATCTCGGTCAGGCAGTGTGCTACAACACATTTGTAGAGATATTTCTTTCAAGAGGTCATTGTCACTTACTCTCTTTCAACACATGTAGTTACACACAAAAACACCAACACTCACACACACATACTCGCATACAAACACACACACAACACTGATGAACCTCTGCTATGACATTTTAACAGTAGAAAAACAAACAATGCTCACTTTAAAGTACCTACTGCTCTCATACACACGCAGGCACACACACTGTGTGTGAGAAGGCCTCTAATATACTGTCCCTGGTGTTGACAGGTCTATGTGCGTCTGCTTCTTTTCACTGAAGTAAACAGTGATGAGGTCCATGAACGCCTCTGTCTCCACCGGGCACAGGCGCCGGAAGCTGCCCAGAACATTCTAGAACGTATATGACACTCACCACTGTCTAAGGAGAGGAGAGAGGGAGAGCGACAGAGAAAGGACAGATTGATGGATGCAGCGCTGAGAAAAACAACAGGAAAGAGGTGGATTAGTGGTGGGAAACCGTATGTATGGATGCTACTGTGAGAGGCAAGAACAAATCAGCACTGGGAGAGCTAAAAGAGCTAATGGGAACCTCACTGATCTGGGATCCATTCAGCACTGGGTGAGATGAAGGAGATAATGGGAACCTCACTGATCTGGGTTCCATTCAGCACTGGGAGAGATGAAGGAGATAATGGGAACCTCACTGATCTGGGTTCCATTCAGCACTGGGTGAGATGAAGGAGATAATGGGAACCTCACTGATCTGGGTTCCATTCAGCACTGGGAGAGATGAAGGAGCTGAAAGGAACCTCACTGATCTGGGTTCCATTTAGCACTGGGAGAGATGAAGGAGATAATGGGAACCTCACTGATCTGGGTTCCATTCAGCACTGGGAGAGATGAAAGATCTAATGGGAACCTCACTGATCTGGGTTTCATTCCCAGGCTCCATGCAGTGAGTATGAGTCCATCTCACTTTGGATAAAAGTGTTTGCTAAACCCCCACCAGTCAGTTTCTCTTTAAAAGAGCTTTATGGGGACCAGAGAGGCCTTCACCTCACCCATTGTATGTGTGTGTGTGTGTGTGTGTGAGAGAGAGAGAGAGAGAGACTGATGAGCTTCCTTGATTAGCGCTCTGTGTGTATGTTTTCTCAGCAAATATGACTATGAGTGGTGCCATGACTGGGTGGCTCGCCAGGTAGCAACACAGGCTGTGGTGCAGATGGTGGTGGGTTCAAATTAAAAGTCTGCATTGGGATTGGGAACCCAACACAAATCTCGTGGGAACGGGCAGTTTGAGCTTGGCTGCGGGCGGGAACGGGTGGCTAGAAAAACACTGCGGGTTAGTGCGGGATAGCAGCTAGCTACTACAGGATCTCACTCAACCAACGAAGTAGAGAAGAACATTAAGCAAGGTGTGTATTCTGCCTCTCCATAAGAAGTAGTGAATAAGGTTGAATTTGAGTTAGTTAATTAGCTTTGGAAATACTGCCACCTTGTGGATATATACGAAACTGCTCTATCTGCGTAAGTTAAGAATCATGTGTAGTTTTTCTACCTTTGTATTCAGTGAAAACCACGATTTCCAATGCTGTATTTATGTTCGACATACACAGTGGAGCCTTGGACATTATTTGTCTGTAAGTAGATATGTTGTGTTAACATATGATATGAAGTAAAACTACATTGAATTTGGCTAGTTTAATTTGGTTTAATTGGCTTTTGGCTGTTTAGCGGCTAGTCATGCTAGGTGTCGTCACGGCCGTGTTGGCTAAAAACAGATTTTCACTGGGGACTGTGATTGTGGTTAGCGACTATGTTGACTGTAACATTCATTATGTGAAATTTATGTATCTTTATTTCTTTACTGTCTTCAAGTTTTACAAAAAATAAATACAAATTCACATGCAAACGTGGATTTATGAATGAGTGCCGGCCATCATTCAACTAGCTGCTGGCTAGTTCTGCAAGCAGACCGGACCGCAATCGAGGGCCGCATAGTGTGAACACCACTACAACCAAACAAGGCAAGTCCGACATTTGGAAACATGGAGTTTAAAAACAAATGCAAACAGTGAAATAGACGCCTATTCACAGTGCGTCAAAAGACGTGCAGGGAGAGAAACGAAACAAATAACCCCAATCCCAATTAATAGCATAAATGGCGTGTTTCTCCTGCGGGACGGAAAAAGACACAAAATCAATGCATCTCTATTACTGTGCGGGTAGAAATTCTCAGAGTTTCGCGGGTTGCGGGCAGGAGCGGACAAACACATCGCGGGACTGGGCGGACACGGTGCGGTAATGGTCAAATTCAACAGGAGCGGGCAGTCCCGCACAGTTCTCTAGCTCAAATCCCAAGTGATGCGCTCCTGCTGTGGCCCCTAACACTTAATATGAGCTCAGCCAGTGCTACAGCAAGGGGGAGCCAGAACTGTTCAGTCGTCACCAACCTCACATTCACCACACCAGTATGGAGTTCAGCATCTTGCTCAAGGACACTTTGACAGGGTCAGGAGGAGCCAGGGCTCGAATCTGCTAAGCCCTCCGATTGTCAAATGTTTGGGGCTACTTTGAGCCTTGTGCTGCTCTCTCAGTTTAGTGAAACAGCCCTGTGATGTCTGTGCTGCTGTCTGGGTTTAGTGAAACAGCCCTGTGATTGGGTTGCTGCAGTGGGACCCATCATGACACAGTGTGAGGAGCCAGAAATCCATTAAGATCTGCAAGCCAGAAAGGAACTCATCACACACACACTGGATATTCCACACAGCAGTAATAACACACACCCACACATAAACACGCACACTCACACACATATGCTCACACACACACACACACACACACAGACGTGCATAATTAAGCCAGCTGAATGCAGAACTCTGGTATAATATCCAGCATGACTGTGTTGGCTGAGCAGCTTATTGCATCTTCTCCTCAAGGCTCCACTCATAAGTTTGTCAGTTTTTTTGTTCATCTGAAAACTTCGCTGCTGAAACTTTGGCATGTTCTGCTGTGTGCATGTGCATGTGCGTGTGTGTGCGCGTGCGTGCGTGTGCATGTGTGTGCGTGCGTGCGTGTGTGCGCGCGCGTGTGTGTTTGTATCACAGACCTTGGTTTTTATTGTCAATTAGTTGTTCTTGTATTTGGGATCCTTGGGCATGTGCATAAAGTTGTATTTGGGATCCTTGGGTATGTGCATAAAGTTGTATTTGGGATCCTTGGGCATGTACATAAAGTTGTATTTGGGATCCTTGGGCATGTGCATAAAGTTGTATTTGGGATCCTTGGGCATGTGCAAGGTTGTTCTGTGGGGATGCAACTGTATGGGTTATGCAAACCCAGTGCAAAGAGATGTACATTACTGCTCCATCTCCGTTGTAAAAGGTAGTTTACCCAGTTTGGACAGGAAGATCTCCCTTCAGTCAGTAGTGCTGGACTGATAAATGTCAGGGACAGGGGTCTGCCACTGAACACACTCCTCTGCCTGGAGAGGCGATGGTCTAGATATCAATCTGCTGAGGATCCTCAGGATTTCTGCCACTGATGTCAGTGACTCCAGTGTCCTGCCAACATCAGAGGCAGTTTTTCTCACCAGCCTGTCTAGTCGTCCAGCATCCCTTGTCCTGGTGCTGCCTCCCCAGCACACCACAGCATAGAGGAGGACACTGCTGCAGATGTTGAAGGACCCCAGCCTCCTGAGGAGATGGAGCCTGCTCTGCCCCTTCCTTTCGAGTGCGTCAGCGTTAGCAGACCAGTTCAGCCCAGAGGCTGACCTCCTGAAGTCCACCACCATTTCTTTGGTTTTGGTGGTGTTCAACTGCAGATGGTTTGTCTTTCACCATCCAACAAAGTCCTCCACAAGGCCCCTGTTCTCTACTCCCTGTCCATCCCAACACATTCCATAACTGCAGTGTCATCAGAAGACTTCTGCATGACTGATAGCTCTTTCACAGTGATGAATACCTGGCGATTATCACCTGGATTTCACGCCGAGGCATGTTCAGTATGCAAGGTAAACTGAATCTGACCAGGAGTTACCTGGGTGATGATGCATCACGAGTACAAAACTCGTGCAAACTCTTAAAACCTTTGTTGAGGAGGTGTGTTCATGTCATTGTCCTTAGAAAACACAAATGAGCTAATGAGCTTCATGTCAGGGGCTAGCGCCAATATGGCAAGCTAAACAAACTGCTTGTCCAACGTTGTACAGCTAGCACACATAACATTAGCATTGTTTTGCTAACAACACTTGCAGTAGACAAAAACTTGCTTAACGTTACCTTACATGGTCCAGCTTTATCAATGATCCACATTCATCTTAAGTCACCACTACCTTGACTTCAGTCGTATAGGCACAGGCTACAGACCAGTAGATAGCTTAGCTAAGAGATTTGTTTGGCTCCCTACAGAAAGTACCATACGCTCATTGAGTCTATACAAATGTGTAGAGCTCCCTCTGCTGGCTACCCTGCTCAACTCTCCTAACTCCTCCCCAACTTGGGAACCTGGCTTTAGGCAAACACACACCTTGCTTTTACACTGCTGCAGTACTGCTTACAACAGTCTCAGATGTGAGGTCCCCCAGGTTACCAGGTGCAGGTCCACTCTCAGCTGCAGTAGTTTGTCTCTCAGGAGGAGGGGCTGGATGGTGCTGAAGGTGCTGGAGAACTCAAAGAACATGATTCAAAGATCCTTTGTCCAGGTGAGAGTGCACCCTGTGTAGCAGATGGAGAATGGCATCCTCCACTCCCACCTTCTCCTGGTAGGTGAACTATAGAGAGTCAAGTGCATGGTGGATCTGTAGTCTTAGCAGATGGAGCAGCAGCCATTCAAGACTCTTTGTTAAGTGTGAATTGAGAGCAACTGGTCTAAAGTCGTTGAGGTGTGGCTTCTTGAGAACTGGTGCCAGGCATGATGTTTTCCATAGTGTAGGTACCCTCAACAGGGACAGACTCATGAGGACATGTTGGAATGGCTCCCCCAGTTCACAGGCCTTCAGCAATCTTGCACAGACTCATTCAACGCCTGCTAGCGGGGCGGGGGTTGCAGTTTGGTATCATAAGTCGTAACTGACTGCCTTTCTGTTGACACTGGTTATAGCACTGCAGTAATACTCTAATACAGCCAACACTGGGATGGGTCTGTGTTAGCACGATTGAGCGAAAACTGGGCTAACATTTTGCCTTCAGTAAATTGATATAGATGAAATCCAATGGCTGTAAACCAACCTTATCCTCGATAACCTATAGCATTAGTGACAGACAATTCTGCCGAATTTAATCTGTCACATTCACATAGGTATAGACAGAAAGGCTATTGACACCCATTTTATTTGGTCGACTTGCATTGCAGTTGTAAGTGTGGAAACACACTGAGGCTGTGTTGTATGCAGAGCAATGGAGAGAAGGCTTTACTTGCCCGTCAGGCAAAATGTCAAATGAAAACGAGGAATATGGACTCTCTGCCATCCAGCTCCACTCCACTCTCCCCACATGCCAACAAGAGCCATTCAGCAGTGAACACACTCTGCAAAGAGGATCAAACAACATCAGCACAACCCTCGTACAGCTTTAGTAGAACGCCCATCACCGTTAGCAGAATTTGCTCACATTTGACTCTGAGTCTGTCAGTTTGCCACATATTTGTTCCGCTGATGCATTTATGAGAGACACTGAAGAAGCCATTCATGCCGCGGAGCGAAAGCCCCTATCTGCTGCACTGCACTCCACTGACTGATGGCCATGCTTTTGCCTCCAAACCAGGAGTGGGTTGAATGATGGGATGGTTGTGTGTGTGTGTGTGTGTGTGTGTGTGTGGCTCGGGGAAAGCTAATGAATTATTCTGCATGTTCAGCCCTGCTCCCACCTCCCCAGGCTTGTTCTGCCCGCCTCGTGAACACCTCCTATCACAGACACGAGGCCAGCCGTAACCTCCCCCACACACACTCACACACGAGCTCACTCTCTATAGTGTGTGCAATGGCTGTGTGTGGTGTTGGGTGGAGATGGGGGTGTATGTGTGTGTGTGTGTGTGTGTGTGTGTGTGTAGTGGAAGGATGTATTGTGCTGAGTAGGAGAGTATATGTGTTTATGTGTATGTGAGAGTATAGATGGGCATAGGGTGTGATGGACAGAGTTGTGTGTGTGTTGTGTTGTGTGTGTAGTGATGGCGAGGTGATGGATAGACAGGGAGTGTGTGTATGTGTGTATGAGCGTGGATGAGATGAGTGTGTGTGTGTGAGTGTGGATGAGATGAGTGTGTGTGTGTATGAGTGTGGATGAGATGAGTGTGTCTATGAGTGTGGATGAGATGAGTGTGTGTGTGTGAGTGTGGATGAGATGAGTGTACGTGTATGAGTGTGGATGAGATGAGTGTGTGTGTGTGTATGAGTGTGGATGAGATGAGTGTGTGTGTGTATGAGTGTGGATGAGATGAGTGTGTGTGTGTGTGAGTGTGGATGAGATGAGTGTGTGTGTCTGAGCATGGATGAGATGAGTGTGTGTATGAGTGTGGATGAGATGAGTGTGTGTGTGAGTGTGGATGAGATGAGTGTGTGTGTGAGTGTGGATGAGATGAGTGTATGTGTGTATGAGTGTGGATGAGATGAGTGTGTGTGTGTGTGTGTGAATGAAATGAGTGTGTGTGTATGAGTGTGGATGAGATTAGTGTATGTGTGTGTATGAGTGTGGATGAGATGAGTGTGTGTGTATGAATGAGAGGTGTGTGTTAGGGTTAAGTTAACGAATGCAGTTTGTGTTAGGTAGTGTGAGTCCTGAAGCAATGCAATGTGTGGCAGCAATTAAACATTTTACAACCTGGGGGCAATATTTGACTACAACGCTGCACTCAGTTACCTGCGAGTTTCCATAGATTTGTGGTGTGGGACCTTTTTTTTATTTTCAAAAATGCAAACACTACAAAGCTGTATATAAGCATACAACTTGTCCACCACACAAATGGTGTAGCACTTGAACAACACATGTCTGACCCTGGTTCATTTAGAAATGATATAATAACACATGTCTGACCCTGGTTCATTTAGAAATTATATACCTCTTGAACAACGCATGTCTGACCCTGGTTCATTTAGAAATTCTATACCTCTTGAACAACGCATGTGTCAGGCACAGACTCGGCAGAGGCAGTATTAAACAAAGGAGTATTTATTGAACAAACCAAACTGAGTTTAACAAAAGTCACGTCCGTTACTATAACGGAGGAGAACTGAAGACTGCAACACACAGAGGTAATTGTAAACCAACACACAGGAGATCTAGAAGGCAACACAAAAGCACTGACTAGAAGACAAGGAGACACAGAGTATAACTATACCGACTGGGAGGTCTAGGCTCGCGGGGCGAACAACACAGGAGAATGATGAGAACAATCCACCCAAAAAGGGCAAAGGAAGGGGGAGGAAACCAGTCCCAGGGTCGGTGTGGGGGTAGAGTGGGACAGAACACCTCCGCGAAGTGACGAGAATCGGTGGGAAAATAGTGCCGCGTGTGGGCTTTCTACCGAGGTGGTTCCCACTACCGGGGGGGGGTGACCGTGACAGGGCCTAGGGAGAGGGAGACAAGACAAACATTTAGCAAAGCAGGCGTCACCCCATTTCTGAATTTCCCCGGTGGCCCAGTCCACCACCGGGGCATGTTGAACTAGCCATGGGTGGCCCAGTATTACGTCCGCTGTGGCCTCCTCGAGGACCAAGAGGTCAATACTCTCCTTGTGGTAGGCTCCAACCTGGAGCGTGAGGGGGCCCACGGCATGCCGGATGGTCCGGCGAGTCATTGGTCGGCCCACAATGGAGTGCACGACGTAGGGGCAAGGGCAGCTCCGACGCTGGAGTTTTAGGCGTCGGCAGACTGATCCGGCTAGGAAGTTCCCGGCGGAGCCCGAGTCGAGGAGGCCCGAGCTGTAAAGGAGACGCCTGCAGCTGTGAGGGTTATCGGTAACAGCAATGGAGATAGAACAGACGGCTGAAGACTGACTTCACTCACCTGGACGCGAGGCGGACGAACAGGGCATGCTGAAATGTGGTGGCCCGGAGCTCCACAATAGAGGCACAGCCCTTGTTCGAACTGCCTGCGTCGTTTGGTGGGATTGAGCTTAACTGAGTCAACCTGCATGGGCGTCTCGGGCGGAGGGTCGGGAGGCGCGGGTCGGGTGGTTGGTGGAGCAGCGCTGGGGAGTGTCTGCAGGCAGCCCTCCCTCCGGTGTGCCACCCGGATGGCGAGTTGGATGAACCGTTCCAGGCCCATGGAGTCATCATAGGCCGCCAGGTGTAGGCGCAAGGCGGGCTCCGGCCCAAGGCGGAAGGTGGTGATGAGCGCCGGCTCATTCCACCCACTGGCTGCGGCGAGGGTGCGGAAGCGTAGGGCGTACTCTGAAATGCGGCTCTTCCCCTGCTTTAGGTGGTGTAGTTGTTCCTGGACCGAAGAGTCGCCCACCGGGGCTTGGAATACTTCTCGGAAATGTTTGACGAAGGCCTCTACCGACTGGATGGTGGGTCCTGCCTGCTGCCAAACACTCTCAGCCCACTGTAGGGCCCGGCCGTCCAGGCGCGAGATGATATACGCCACCTTGCCACGTTCAGTGGGGAAGCGGCGCGGGTCCATCTCTAGGGCGAGAGTGCACTGCAGTAGGAAGTCTCCACATGCCTCTGGGTCCCCGGAGTAAGTAAGAGGATCTGGCGTGGTCGCTAACACACTGACCTGCGGCGCCGCGTGCGACAACAGATCTTGACGGAGCTCCTCGACCAACGCTTGAATAGGGTCTGGGGCTTCAGCCTCCATAGTTGTATCGGTCTGGCCTTCTGCCATGCACAGACTAGGCAGAGGCAGTATTAAACAAAGGAGTATTTATTGAACAAACCAAACTAAGTTTAACAAAAGTCACGTCCGTTACTATAACGGAGGAGAACTGAAGACTGCAACACACAGAGGTAATTGTAAACCAACACACAGGAGATCTAGAAGGCTAACACAAAAGCACTGACTAGAAAACAAGGAGACACAGAGTATAACTATACCGACTGGGAGGTCTAGGCTCGCGGGGCGAACAACACAGGAGAAGACGGAGATCGCGGGAGACGGAGGAAACACGACTGACATGGAGGTAACCCCAGGTAACATTGACGAGGCCAGACACCAGGGGAAGCAGGGGGAGGCTTAAGTAGAGTGGAGACCAGGTGACACCAATTAATACTCAGGGGAAGGTGATCGTGCACAGGGAAGTGACTGCGAACAGGGAGAGAGATTGAGAGTCTGTGGGGTTGAGTGAGGGGGCGTGGCCGTGACCAGATCTGATGCAGACCTGACAGCATGTCTGACCCTGGTTAATTATATACCACTTCAACAACACATGTCTGACTGGTTAATTATATACCACTTCAACAACACATGTCTGACCCTGGTTAATTATATACCACTTCAACAACACATGTCTGACCCTGGTTAATTATATACCACTGCAACCACGCATGTCTGACTGGTTAATTATATACCACTTCAACAACACATGTCTGACCCTGGTTAATTATATACCACTTCAACAACACATGTCTGACCCTGGTTAATTATATACCACTGCAACCACGCATGTCTGACTGGTTAATTATATACCACTGCAACCACGCATGTCTGACTGGTTAATTATATACCACTGCACCCACGCATGTCTGACTGGTGAATTATATACCACTGCAACCACGCATGTCTGACTGGTGAATTATATACCATCAACTGCATTTTTAATATAAAAATAAAAAATAAAAATTTGAATGTAAGAAATATTAATTGTTAATTAATTAATTAATGAATTAATTAATTGTTCGATAATTCACCCAACAATCAATTAAGAACATTTAATCAAATGCCCATCCCTAGTGTGTGTGTGTGTGTGCGCTGTGTGTATGGAGGACAGAGGTGTGTGTGTGTGTGGAGGAAAGAGGTGTGTGTGTGTGTGTGTGTGTGTGGAGGAGAAAGGTGTGTGTTTGAGTGTAGGTTGGTGTGTGTGTGTGTGTGTGCGTGGAGGAGAGAGTTGTGTGTGTGTGGAGGAGAAAGGTGCGTGTTTGAGTGTAGGTTGGTGTGTGTATGTGTATTTGTGTGTGTGGAGGAGAAAGGTGCGTGTGTGAGTGTAGGTTGGTGTGTGTGTGTTGGAGAAAGATGTGTGTGTGAGTGTAGGTTGGTGTGTGTGTGTGTGTGTGGAGGAGAGAGGTGCGTATGTGTGGAGGAGAGAGGTGTGTGTGTAGGAGAAAGGTGTGTGTGTGGAGGAGAGAGGTGCATGTGTGAGTGGAGGCGAAAGGAGAAAGGTGTGTGTGTGAGTGTAGGTTGGTGTGTGTGTGTGTGGAGGAGAGAGGTGTGTGTGTGTGTGTGTGTGGAGGAGAAAGGTGCGTGTGTGAGTGTAGGTTGGTGTGTGTGTGTGGAGGAGAAAGGTGCGTGTGTGAGTGTAGGTTGGTGTGTGTGTGTGGAGGAGAGAGGTGTGTGTGTGTGTGTGTGGAGGAGAAAGGTACGTGTGTGAGTGTAGGTTGGTGTGTGTGTGTGTGTGGAGGAGAGAGGTGCGTGTGTGTGGAGGAGAGAGGTGTGTGTGTGTGTGTGTGTGGAGGAGAGAAGTGTGTGTGTGTGTGTGTGGAGGAGAGAGGTGCGTGTGTGTGGAGGAGAGAGGTGTGTGTGTGTGTGTGTAAGAGAGAAGTGCGTGTGTGTGTGTGGAGGAGAGAGATGTGTGTGTGTGTGTGTGTGTGTGTGTGTGTGTCCTATGTCAGAATGTCAGAATCCTGCAGCAGCTTTGCTGTTTCAGTCAGAAGTCTGGAAGGAAAAGACGTGTGCTTACCCAGCATGCAATGTGTGCTTACCCAGCATGCTTCAGACGCGTGCTTACCCAGCAAGCAGTGCTGGGCTACAGGAAGCCCAGATGTGTCTGACGAGAGCTGGGAGTGAGGTGCACAAACAGCACAGCCACTAGTCCTCAGGTCTAACCAGGTCACTTCAGCCACACAAACAGCACAGCCACTAGTCCTCAGGCCTAACCAGGTCACTTCAGCCACACAAACAGCACAGCCACTAGTCAGCCACTAGTTAGGGGTGGTGGTAGCGTAGTGGTTAAGGAACCTCGCTAGCGTGTAAGTAGCCTGAAAAGTTGTGGGTTCGAATCCCGGCTGCCACCGTTGTGCCCTTGAGCAAGGCACTTAACCCTAAGTTGCTCTAGGGGAGACTGGCCCTGAACAATTGATAGTTGATGAGTTGTAACTCGCTTTGGATAAAAGCGTCTGCTAAATGCATAAATGTAAATGTAGTCCTCAGCTCTAACCAGGTCATCACACTTCAGCCACACAAACATGCTTGGCTGGCAAGCATGCTTGGTTGTGATGCTCTTTACACAGCGGAATGCACTATTTGAGTTTAACTTCTCATTAAGCCCTGTTTGCTGATTGGTCCACAAAGCCATGAGCCGTAATCATAAGCCTATGGATAGGTCCCTGATACAGTGGTGGAACAGAATGAGAAAATGACTACCTCCAAGATTCTAGACCACTCCTCCACTCCTCTACCCCTCCACCCCCCACCCTTCCTGTGTGTGTGTGTGTGTGTGTGTGTGTGTACATGTGTGTATACATGTGTGTGTTTGCACTGGTTCTGCTGCTGCCTCTAAGCCTCCTGTTGTCTGTGATTTTCCCCTTGGATATGCTTGACAGCGAAAAATCTCCTATTCCAGAGCAAGCCCTAGATTCATCCGTCACACACACACACACACACACACACACGCGCACACACACACACGCACACGCACACAGTGATGTGTAGTTGTCAGAGTCTAATCTCCTGCTAAATATTTGAGTGGTGAAATGCAGAGTGTGTTGAGATGTGGTAATATGCATGCTGAGACAGGAGAAGGCCAGACAGAGCAAATAGGAAGATTCACACACACACACACATAAATACACACACACACACACATACATACACACATAAATACACACACACACACATACATACACATACACACATAAATACACACACACACACACACAGACATATACACATACATACACACACACACACACACACATACATACACACATGTAGAGATGAGTGCACAGCAGAGGCAGAGGGCACTCACACATACTAACAGCCCAAAACTCTGACGTCTGGTGCCGAAGAAGATTGCAAAAAGTGTTTTTAAATAATTCTATGTAATAAGATGTGATTGTGCCCTGTGATCTTCTGAGAAGATGGGATCATGCAGTGCTTGGTTTGTTGATCCTAACCCAGGCACAGAGCCTGCGCTCTGGGATCATGCAGTGCTTGGTTTGTTGATCATAGCCCAGGCACAGAGCCTGCGCTCTGGGATCATGCAGTGCTTGGTTTGTTGATCCTAACCCAGGCACAGAGCCTGCGCTCTGGGATCATGCAGTGCTTGGTTTGTTGATCCTAACCCAGGCACAGAGCCTGCGCTCTGGGATCACGCAGTGCTTGGTTTGTTGATCCTAACCCAGGCACAGAGCCTGCGCTCTGGGATCATGCAGTGCTTGGTTTGTTGATCCTAACCCAGGCACAGAGCCTGCGCTCTGGGATCATGCAGTGCTTGGTTTGTTGATCCTAACCCAGGCACAGAGCCTGCGCTCTGGGATCATGCAGTGAAGTAGGTTCACATGTCTTCTGTATGTCCCTGACATGAAGTTCTACAATGCAGTTATTCACAGGGTCCATTGGTCTAAAAGTAAGTTGGCATAATCTCTCCTAGGACTGACCCAAGCTGTGACAAATGTCACCTTAGCCCAGCCAGTCTTGGTCATGTGTTCTGGTCTTGTCCTGCCCTTGCACTGTTCTCACTGCCAGCATCTGCCCCTCACCACTAATCGCCCTGATTGGTGTCCTTGCACTGTTTTGGAGAGGTGTGGTTGGCTCTCTCTGCCAACATCTGCCCCTCACCACTAGGGGTCCTTCCCACTGGTCACTCAATACCAGCCGACTTTACTGAACTTGGGACATTTCTTACACTGTTGGCAAGATGCCATTTTACTAACATGGAGGAATTCAAACGTCCCTTCTCATTCCTATTGGATAAGGGGTGGCTGTGCCCATTCCCATTGGATAAGGGGTACCTGTGCCCATTCCCATTGGATAAGGGGTGCCTGTGCCCATTCCCATTGGATAAGGGATGCTCTTCATGTTATGACACTGAAAAAAGTCAAACTGTCTTTGTGGGTCTATCACAAAATCACCTAAAATCTGGGAGCCATTTTTAGACCATGTCAAGTCCCTTCAGATATGCATCATCCTGGTTTCTTAAACCTTGACAGTATACAGATACCTCACTCTGCTAGAGGAACACTTGTTACTTCTCTATGTGGGAGGATGTACTTCATGTATTTTTTTGTTTTAGAAAATGTTCACAAGTAAATCATACAGGAAAAGCAGCCAGTGCAAGGAGTCCCAGGGTGTTTTGTTATTTACAAACAAACTCAGCTGTGAAAGAGGAAGAGGCAGGGATTTGGAGCCCGGGAGGAGCAGCTGATCAGGGCTGGGGGTGATTACAGCACCACTCTATCAGATCAGACGGACTACCAGCAGTGTGTGTGTGTTTTGTGGTGTGCACTGTATCAGATCATCTGGGCATCATTCTCTACCAGCAGTTAATTAGTAAATTGGGAGATAAGCCAGTGTGCTCTCTCGTTCCCATGCAGGGCAGCAGGGGGCGCCACACGGCGTGTGAAAGAAGGCGCAGGTGAAACACAAGAGAACGAGCGAAAGCCACCCAAGTCACATGTCCTCTGCAGGCAGCGCCAACAGGTGTCAATCAGATAGGTGTCCTCTGCAGGCAGCGCGCAACAGGTGTCAATCAGATAGGTGTCCTCTGCAGGCAGCGCCAACAGGTGTCAATCAGATAGGTGTCCTCTGCAGGCAGCGCCAACAGGTGTCAATCAGAGCTGAATGAGAGGGGGAGCAAAGGATGCATTTGAGAGCAGAAAGAAGCGTTCAGTCTTAACACACACACACACACACACACACACACACACACACTCCCCTCATGATCCCTCTGTGGAGGGAAGGACAGACACTTTAGTCAGCAAGCCAGGAGACATAACAGAACACAATCAGAGCTGGATGTGTGCCAGTGCATTGTACTACACACACTGTGAGTGTGTGTGTTCTTTATGTGTGTAAACTGTAGACTGTGTGTGTGTCTGTATGTGTGTAAACTGTAGACTGTGTGTAGATTGTATACTGTGTGTGTGTGTGTGTGTGTGTGTGTGTGTGTGTGTGTGCGGGCTAGAGAGCGAGAGAGACGGAGAAAGCCATGTGATGTCCTCACATATAGATGGATGTAATTCCACTGGACGATGCTGTAGGCATTTGGGCAGGAAGGTGGGGATGAGCTGCCATCTCATGAAATAAACTCCACTTGATTTGACGGGACAAAGGCTATTGGTTCACTGAACAGTGCTGCACTGGAGGGGATAATAAGGTACTTAAAGTGCTCACTTCCCTCCTGCTCCTTTCCCATGTTGTGTAAAACAGAGAGATGATGTCGGACCCAATTAGTGGAATTAACCTTTTTGCATTAGATCATTATTAGATTATTATAAGATCATTATTAGATCATTATTAGATTATTATTAGATTATTATTAGATCATTATTAGATTATTATTGGATCATTATTAGATTATTATTGGATGATTATTAGATCATTATTGGATATTTCTGCCCCAGATTGTGTTGTGCTGTGAGAGGGCAGTTTTGAGCAGCTGGTGGTGTGGAGTGAAACTGTCCCGCGGAGAGAGGAGAGACACACACTGCAGGCCACAGCACA
>PYXC01000414.1:167500-207500 GCA_015244755.2 Tenualosa ilisha | reverse complement strand
GTAGCCCACATTAGCACTGCTATTGGACAACTAGTAGCCCACATTAGAGTGGTGATGGACAACTAGTAGCCCACATTAGAGTGGTGATGGACAACTAGTAGCCCACATTAGAGTGATGATGGACAACTAGTAGCCCACATTAGCACTGCTATTGGACAACTAGTAGCCCACATTAGAGTGGTGATGATGGACAACTAGTAGCCCACATTAGAGTGGTGATGATGGAGAACTAGTAGCCCACATTAGAGTGGTGATGATGGAGAACTAGTAGCCCACATTAGAGTGGTGATGCTGCTGGATTGGACAAATGAGGTGTTGTGAAAAATAGATCAAATAGTACAATAACCTGATTTATTTATACTTTCATATTTTTGACAATACACAATTCCAGTCTTTATGCATCCACTGGTTGTTCCATTACAAGCAATGTGAAAATCTCAGCTGTCTGCCAAACTGATCTCCATTCAGTTAGTTTCTAGCAAGGAAATACAGGTAGAGTGAAACAGCACAACAGAACACAACTACACAAGAAACTAGAATCCAGTGGTAGACAAAACCACAGCTCATTAGCAGTGGATTTATTGGTTAGAGGGCAGCCATCCTCAGGGGCCTCTCCCACCTGAAGAAAGATGCAGATCTGGCCTTTTCAAGACAATCCACCAGACCTCCTCTTGAGTCAGGGCCCTCTTCCACACAGTCCCCCTCCTGAGCCTCTCTGCACTCTGAGGGCTTCTCTCTGAATGGACAAGAGCATCAACAACAGCACACTCACACACACACACACACACATACACACATGCTCACACACAAACACAGACACATACATAGACACACACCACACACTTATACACACACACACACAAACGCAGAAGAATAAATGCCCGTGCTGAAAGCCAGGAGAGGTGTGTCCCTTCCTCTCCCCCACTGCACTACTTTCCACCATCTTATTGGAGACCAACTGAGGAATGAGGAGGAGACGCTGTGGTGTTGAGAGAGACGCTGTGGTGTGTCCATGTCCTGTGCAGCTGAGAGAGAGACGCTGTGGTGTGTCCATGCCCTGTGCAGCTGAGAGAGAGACGCTGTGGTGTGTCCATGTCCTGTGCAGCTGAGAGAGAGACGCTGTGGTGTGTCCATGTCCTGTGCAGCTGAGAGAGAGACGCTGTGGTGTGTCCATGCCCTGTGCAGCTGAGAGAGAGACGCTGTGGTGTGTCCATGTCCTGTGCAGCTGAGAGAGAGACGCTGTGGTGTGTCCTTGTCCTGTGGAGTTGAGAGAGAGACGCTGTGGTGTGTCCATGTCCTGTAGAGTTGAGAGAGAGATGCTGTGGTGTGTCCATGTCCTGTGGAGTTGAGAGAGAGACGCTGTGGTGTGTCCATGTCCTGTGCAGCTGAGAGAGAGACGCTGTGGTGTGTCCATGTCCTGTGGAGTTGAAAAACGCTGTGGTGTGTCCTTGTCCTGTGGAGTTGAGAGAAAGACGCTGTGGTGTGTCCATGTCCTGTGGAGTTGAAAAACACTGTGGTGTGTCCATGTCCTGTAGAGTTGAGAGAGAGATGCTGTGGTGTGTCCATGTCCTGTAGAGTTGAGAGAGAGATGCTGTGGTGTGTCCATGTCCTGTAGAGTTGAGAGAGAGATGCTGTGGTGTGTCCATGTCCTGAAGAGTTGAGAGAGAGACGCTGTGGTGTGTCCATGTCCTGAAGAGTTGAGAGAGAGATGCTGTGGTGTGTCCATGTCCTGTAGAGTTGAGAGAGAGATGCTGTGGTGTGTCCATGTCCTGTAGAGTTGAGAGAGAGATGCTGTGGTGTGTCCATGTCCTGTAGAGTTGAGAGAGAGATGCTGTGGTGTGTCCATGTCCTGTGGAGTTGAGAAGGACAGATGCAGTATTCCAGAAGTCAGTGGATAGTGGGTGTGGGTGTGTGTGTGTGTTGGGGGTGATGTATTCCAGTAGCCAGTGGTGTGTGTGTGTGTGTGTGTGTGTGTGTGTGTGTGGGGGGGTATTCTAGTAGTCAGTGGATAGTGGGGGTGTCTCCCAGCCAGGCCCCTGGTAGTGGTCTACTGCTTGGGTATTCAGCCTGAGAAAAGAAGGGGAAAAAATGAGTTCAGATGGTGTGTGTGCGCGTGCACACACACACACACAAACAAACACACACACTCACATGCATGCGGGAAGGAGGGGAGAAGAAATGGATTCAGACGATGTGCATAATTTATCATCATCAGCAAACACACTGAACACACACACACACACACACACACACACACACCCAAAGCACCAAATGCCAATATCCATCATTCTTCATTTGAACAGGAGTGCTACACCAGTTGTGTACAGTTTTGAGGTGGAGCAGTACTGCTTACACACACATACACACACACACGGGACGTTCTGAGGTGGAGAGCAGTACTGTTCACACACACACACACACACACACACACACACACACCGGGACGCTCTGAGGTGGAGAGCAGTACTGTTCACACACACAACACACACACACACACACACGGGAAGTTCTGAGGTGGAGAGCAGTATTGCTCCGCAGTCATTTATCTGTCTCTTGCTTAATGGCGAGACCTTGGCATTAATAACATTCTCTTGTCATGAATAATGTTCTCTCAGTCTAACTTGGATGTTTTTTATAGTTCATTTTTGTCTTTTCTCTGAATTATCCATTTCTTCTGATGAGGTTTGGCACCCCCTACGAAAAAGAGTGAAGTGGAGAAACTCTCAGTCCTGCTGTGGATGACAAGAAAGAGACACTTTAAATACACAACTCTCTACCTGGACCTGGAGTTAAACCAGAGGAAGTTATATTATATATTACTGATAAACATTTAAGGATGCCATCTTCCCAGTACGGCTATACAGAAGTACGGCCATCTTTATTAGCTTGTGTACAAGTGTTAGCCCAACAGTCTTAGCAATGAAATGAACTCCAGTCAGGCAACTGCAGTTAATAGCACACAACAGTCATTGTTTGTTTCAGTTATTCCATGTTTTCAATTTGATGAATAAATATGTTCTTAAAATATCGAGCTCTGTGTTCCTGGTTGTTAGGGTGTTACTGTGTTCTGTGTTACTGTGATCTATGTTCCTCTCTGTCGGCGTGTTATTGTGTTTGGTATTCCTAATTGTTAGCATGTTGTTGTGTTCCGTTTTCCTGATTGGCCGTGTGTTTTTGTGTTCCGTGTTCCTGATTGTTAGTGTGTTAGCATGTTATTGTGTTATTTGTTCCTGATTGTTAGTGTGTTATTGTGTTCTTTGTTCCTTACAATAGAATTGTAGTGTAGCTGTTAGCGTGTTATTGTGTTCTGTGTTCCTGATTGTTAGTGTGTTAGTGTGTTCTGTGTTCCTGATTGTTTGTGTGTTAGTGTGTTCTTTGTTCCTGATTGTTAGTGTGTTATTGTTTTCTGTTTTCCAGATTGTTAGTGTGGTATTTTATAAGAATGAAAAAGTTCTCCTGTTTTGTTCTGTTCAAAGTTCATCTTTAGGTGAGCTGAAGTCTGGGCCTAGTGAGCTCCCTCTCAACCCCAGTCTCCCCTTCCTCCACCCCAGTCTCCGCTCCTTCCCCCTCTCCCTCTACCCCAGTCCCCTTTCCTCCACTGTAGTCTCCTCTCTAGCCAGTCAGAGCTCCCTCTGTCCACCCTATAGTGCACAGATAGTGCTTAGCAAATCACTTTAGCTCAGCAGTAAAGTGACTGCAACAACACTCTGCATGCAGATGAGGGCAGTCTGCAGTGCCTGTCTGGAGCCGGATGGTCCCTCAACTCAGCCACTGGTCTGTCTGACTGATGTGAGTCTTTGGGGGGAACTGTGGGTCTTTGGGGTACTGTGGGATTTTAAGGAAACTGTAAGTCTGTGAGTCTGACTGGTGTCCTTTCAGCCAACTAAAGACTACAGTCTCTCTGTAGGTGAGGGGTGTTTGGGGTTGTGAAGGTAAGGTCTAAAGACTACAGTCTCTCTGTAGGTCAGGGGTGTTTGGGGTTGTGAAGGTAAGGTCTAAAGACTACAGTCTCTCTGTAGGTCAGGGGTGTTTGGGGTTGTGAAGGTAAGGTCTAAAGACTACAGTCTCTCTGTAGGTCAGGGGTGTTTGGGGTTGTGAAGGTATAGTCTAAAGACTACAGTCTCTCTGTAGGTCAGGGGTGTTTGGGGTTGTGAAGGTAAAGTCTAAAGACTACAGTCTCTCTGTAGGTCAGGGGTGTTTGGGGTTGTCTGAAGTGCCTGTGATGCTGAGTGACAGTGAGAGTTTTGCTAAATTCCAGTGGGCTGAGGGAGCACATGAAGCAAACAAGTGAAAACAATAAACATGTCAGACAATAAACATGTCAAAACAGTAACCTTCAGAGTGTGTCAGCTGGACTGAAAGGAGACACTAAGAGCAATTGGGCTGGATACAGAGCTGGCACACACTCACACACACACACACACACTGGTTATATGAACATGACATCACACACACACACACTGGTTATAAACACACGAGATCACACACACACACACACACACACACAAGTTATACACACACTTTTATAACTGTGTCTGTTAGCTGATTACAGTCATAATGAAACTCTACTGAGGATGGGCTGCAGCTCTTGATACTAAGACTTAGAACTCCATCTGCGACAAGGTCACATAGGCTCCCCAGAAAACAAATTAATTTATGTCCTGATGTGGGTCTGTAGTGTCTGACGTGGGGCTGTAGTGTCTGACGTGGGACTGTAGTGTCTGATGTGGGTCTGTAGTGTCTGACGTGGGACTGTAGTGTCTGACGTGGGACTGTAGTGTCTGATGTGGGACTGTAGTGTCTGACGTGGGACTGTAGTGTCTAATGTGGGACTGTAGTGTCTGACGTGGGGCTGTAGTGTCTGACGTGGGACTGTAGTGTCTGACGTGGGACTGTAGTGTCTAATGTGGGACTGTAGTGTCTGACGTGGGGCTGTAGTGTCTGACGTGGGACTGTAGTGTCTGATGTGGGTCTGTAGTGTCTGATGTGGGACTGTAGTGTCTAATGTGGGGCTGTAGTGTCTAATGTGGGACTGTAGTGTCTGATGTGGGACTGTAGTGTCTGACGTGGGACTGTAGTGTCTGACGTGGGACTGTAGTGTCTAATGTGGGACTGTAGTGTCTGACGTGGGACTGTAGTGTCTAATGTGGGACTGTAGTGTCTGACGTGGGACTGTAGTGTCTGACGTGGGACTGTAGTGTCTGATGTGGGTCTGTAGTGTCTGATGTGGGACTGTAGTGTCTAATGTGGGACTGTAGTGTCTAATGTGGGGCTGTAGTGTCTGATGTGGGACTGTAGTGTCTAATGTGGGGCTGTAGTGTCTGATGTGGGACTGTAGTGTCTGATGTGGGACTGTAGTGTCTGATGTGGGTCTGTAGTGTCTAACGTGGGTCTGTAGTGTCTGATGTGGGTCTGTAGTGTCTGATGTGGGTCTGTAGTGTCTGACGTGGGGCTGTAGTGTCTGATGTGGGTCTGTAGTGTCAGATGTGGGACTGTAGTGTCTGATGTGGGGCTGTAGTGTCTGATGTGGGTCTGTAGTGTCTGACGTGGGACTGTAGTGTCTAATGTGGGGCTGTAGTGTCTGATGTGGGACTGTAGTGTCTGATGTGGGACTGTAGTTTCTACCAAAAACTATGTATGAAACTCCAATCAGTTTTGTGCATTTATGCTGGAGCCTTGATGTATTTCTGTCTTATGAGGTGCCTTACATTAAGCGCACATGATGTATGTTTTGCTCTGGGAGATGGATGGCCTACAGTGTCTCAGAGCTGCATTTGCATGAGGTTTCCACGTTTTATGTTGGAGAGCGTTGTAACAGATGCCAGCTAGACTAGCTATGCCTGTAGAATGTTAGTAAATGTCCCTCCCGACATCTGAAGAGCCTGACTGCTAGACTGGCTATGCCTGTAGAATGTTAGTAAATCTGACTGCTAGACTAGCTATGCCTGTAGAATGTTAGTAAATCTGACTGCTAGACTAGCTATGCCTGTAGAATGTTAGTAAATCTGACTGCTAGACTGGCTATGCCTGTAGAATGTTAGTAAATCTGACTGCTAGACTAGCTATGCCTGTAGAATGTTAGTAAATCTGACTGCTAGACTAGCTATGCCTGTAGAATGTTAGTAAATCTGACTGCTAGACTAGCTATGCCTGTAGAATGTTAGTAAACGTCCCTCCCGACATCTCAAGAGGTTGTGGATTTGAGCTCAGGGCTGGACCACACCGGATGACCTCAGTTACAGTTAACCCCTCACTACTCCCTTGAGCAAGGCACCTAACCCCTCACTATTCCCTTGAACAAGGCACCTAACCCCTCACTACTCCCTTGAACAAGGCACCTAAACCCCTCACTACTCCCTTGAGCAAGGCACCTAAATCCCTCACTACTTCCTTGAGCAAGGCACCCTAAACCCTCACTGCTCTCTTGAGTAAGGCCCCTAACCCCTCATTGCTCATGGACGCCACAGCAACAGGCAGTCTGCTGCACAGAGATGGTGGTCTTAGGCCTGGGTGGAGCCTGCTTTCTTCCTTTTTAAAGGATTCATTCAAAGATCATGGAGTACTGCTCTGCTTCAACCATCTCTGGTTTAACCCCTTATGATGTTGCACTCCAGTCCCCTACATTCCTTTGCCCATCAGCAACATTAACCCTGCCTCTGACAGGGAATTTCTTACTTCTTCTCAAAAATGTCAGAACAAAATGGAGGAGAAAATGACAAATCTCCACTATGGAGGACATTTCTTAAACACTGAATATTGTGGTAGAGTATTGTTAGATTACTTTGAAAAATGGAAATATATTCTTATGAGATTCATATAAAATATAACAACAACATTTAATGTAAAAAAAAAATCAGTCTATGGTCTGTAGAACTACACAATCACACAATCAGATGAGCTACAGGCCCAGAGAGGGATCAGCTACAGGCCCAGAGAGATGAGCTACAGGCCCAGAGAGATGAGCTACAGGCCCAGAGAGGGATCAGCTACAGGCCCAGAGAGATGAGCTACAGGCCCAGAGAGATGAGCTACAGGCCCAGAGAGATGAGCTACAGGCCCAGAGAGATGAGCTACAGGCCCAAAGAGATGAGCTACAGGCCCAGAGAGGGATCAGCTACAGGCCCAGAGAGATGAGCTACAGGCCCAGAGAGATGAGCTACAGGCCCAGAGAGATGAGCTACAGGCCCAGACAGATGAGCTACAGGCCCAGAGAGATGAGCTACAGGCCCAGAGAGGGATCAGCTACAGGCCCAGAGAGATGAGCTACAGGCCCAGAGAGATGAGCTACAGGCCCAGAGAGATGAGCTACAGGCCCAGAGAGATGAGCTACAGGCCCAGAGAGGGATCAGCTACAGGCCCAGAGAGATGAGCTACAGGCCCAGACAGATGAGCTACAGGCCCAGGCAGCGTCAGCGATGAGCTACAGGCCCAGAGAGATGAGCTACAGGCCCAGACAGATGAGCTACAGGCCCAGGCAGCGTCAGCGATGAGCTACAGGCCCAGAGATGAGCTAAAGGTCTGCACACTCTGCTGATTGTATGGGGGTGGAGATTAGTTTGTGCTGCGGAGAGCTGGAGCCACTAGAGGAGCAGATGAGTGGGGAGTGAAGAGATGAGCAGCCCACTGGTGTGTGTGCCAACGATGAGGATTAAGTGTGTGTTTAATTAGTGGATGGGTCACGAGCGCGACCCCTCTCCCTCCTCCCTGATCAGCACTGATACCTCCTGACAGAAATAACTTCAACATACTGGCATACTGGCAAGGAGTGTGTTTTTAATCTGCTCTCCTAATCCTTCAGCCAGGCTGTGTGTGTGTGTGCCTACACACACACACACACACACACACACACAAACACACACATACACATACCTAGACACACACAATCGTGCCAGGATGCTCCTGTGCCTATACACACACACACACACATACACACACACAGACACACACAATCGTGCCAGGATGCCCCTGTGCCTACACACACACACACACACACACACACACACACACACACACACACACACACACACACACACACAATCGTGCCTGGATGCCCCTGTGCCTATACACACACACACACACACACACACACAATCGTGCCTGGATGCCCCTGTGCCAACTTTAATTTCCTCCCCTCTTTGCTTGGGTGGGGGTGTGAGTGAGGGAGATGGAGATGGAGTGATGGAGAGAGTAAGAGCAGAGGGAGAGAGAGAAGGGGGGAGAGAGAGTGATGGAGAGAGAGGGAGAGGGAATGATGGAGGGAGAACAGAGTGACAGAGAGAAAGACAGAAGCAGAGAGATGACAAGAGGGTGAAAGCAAAAAGAGAGAAAGACAAAGAGTGTTGGAGGTAGTGACACAACTTTGTATCAATCCATTTGCACAACTCACCCATATTAATTCGAAAGCATGATGATTGATTTGTTTGTATTTGTGTGTATTTGTTTGTAAACATAAACATCAGTGTGGTTTTAGTGTGGATATTTGGGTCCGTGAGCCCTGAGCCAATGAGCCCTGATTGGTCATCGACTTGTTTACATGATCGTTGCAGGCAAGAAATGAATTGTTTAATTATCCTTGACTACTAATGGTATCAACACAAATATCAGATTACATCTGGCTAGGTAGCTTGCTTGTTTATGCTGCCTGCTGTTGTTTATTAAAAACAAAAAACACGAAGATCAAGATCCAAAGACCGTTGATTCTGTTCTAATACCCCACATTAAGATGAAAACACACCAGTAGATGTTGCCAGAACGTGTGGGAGAGAGAGAAAGAGAGAGAGAGAAAGAAGAACAAGGGGACAGAGAGAGGCAGGGGCTAAATCAGAGAAGAAAGAAACTGGTCTTTTGGAATCAGAGAGAACCAATCAAAAGAAAGGAGTGTATCGGAACCAGAGATAACCAATCAGAAGCAGAGTTGAGCTATGACCTTCTTAGAAAAAAGATCTACCTGTCTGAAGATGCTCCAGAACAGTTCTCAGTAGATGTTAGACCGGCGTTATTTGGGAGTTCTCAGTAGATGTTAGGCCAGTGTTATTTAGTAGTTCTAATCAGATGTTAGGCCGGCATTATTTGGTAGTTCTCAGTAGATGTTGGGCCAGTGTTATTCAGTAGTCCTAATCAGATGTTAGGCCGGTGTTATTTGTAAGTTCTTAGTAGATATTAGGCCAGTATTATTTAGCAGTTCTAATCAGATGTTAGGCTGGCGTTATGTGGTAGTTGTCAGCAGATGTTAGGCCAGCGTTTTTTGGTAGTTCTCAGTAGACATTAGGCCTGTGTTATTTAGTGGTTCTTATCAGATGTTAGGTCAACCTTATTTAGTAGTTCTCAGTAGACGTAAGGTCGGCATCATTTGGTAGTTCTCAGTAGACGTTAAGCTGGCGTTATTTGGTTGTTCTTATCAGATATTAGGCTGGCGTTATTTGGTAGGTCTCCGCAGACGTTAGACTGACGTTATTTGGTTGTTCTTATCAGATATTAGGCTGGCGTTATTTGGTAGGTCTCCGCAGACGTTAGACTGACGTTATTTGGTTGTTCTTATCAGATATTAGGCTGGTGTTATTTGGAAGTTGTTAGCACATGCTAGGCTGACATTACTGTGTAGTTCTTAGCAGACATTAGGCCAGCGTAAACGTCTGTGTGTGCTGCTGTTGTCCAAGGCAGAGAAGAAGAGGGCCAGTCTGCAGCCCAATGTTAATGATGAAATGAATCTTGCCAGTGTCTGATGGGTGTGGGGGTTTGCGTGTTTGAATCCCCCTGAGCGTTTGGAAATCCCAGACTAGTTCTGTGGTAAATCCCTGTTCATTACCAGCAGGTCTTCCTCTCCTCTGGCTAAATGACAGAAATGACTGTTCTGCCTCAAATAGAGTGGTTGCTTTAAACTGAGCCTCCGGCTGTGCTCCTACTGAAAATGGTCTGGGGGGATTGGGACCATATCATAAATGTAACTCTTTTTTTCTCTCTTGTGTGTGTGTGTGTGTGTGTGTGTTATAACACCTACATTAACATACTAGAGGCACATAATGCTCTCCCTCAACACTAGCAGAATAAAAGCACACTTCATCTCTGATACTGAGCAATGGAATGCTCTTCATAAAACTTGTGTGTGTGTGTCTATGTGTGAGGGTGTGTGTGTATGTGTGAGAGTGTGTGTTTACAAGCCTTATTTCTATTCAACTGGCATGAAACAAAACTTTCGGCCTGCCACCGTTGCCTCCGTGCATGCACACACACACACACACACACACACTCTGCTTCAGAGAGGACAAATAACAGAGTTCTGCCATTTATAAAACTCTGCTCTCTCTATCACATGAAATCTCTTTCTCACTCAGCTCATTACATCTTTACAAACATCTAGAATGGAGGACTAAAGCTTCTGCTAAAATCTGTGCAGAGAAACTTTTAGCTTTTCAAATGAACTTTAATTTTACCCAATTTTTCCACCAGATTCCAGCCAAGTCAATGAGCCGCTGCCTCTAGAAAAGACTCAACTAGAAAACTAAAGGACGACACACACACACCCACATACACACACAAACACACACACCCCTGGTGCATAGAGCGCACTAAATAATTGAGCAGTGAAATGAGGAGAAATGTGTGAGAGAGGCTGTGGCCACCTGATGTCACATCCCTGTCTGGGCCGAGAGTGAGGATGGTGTCTGACCAGTATACACACACACACACACATGCACACACACACACACACACACACACACACCCCTCTACATACTGTCTGATACTTGACCAGTGTCCACACACTCTCAGGCACGCACACACAGAGACACACACACAGGCCTTATATGCTCCTCAGTGCCAATTGCTTCATTATGAATAAACGCATGCAGGCTTTATGTGCTACTCAGAGTTACACACACACACACACACACACACACACACACACACACACACACACACTGGCTTTCACTGTATCTGTGGTACATTAGGGATGGGTGCTGCAGTGTGTTTTAGAGTCATTCTCAGGTGTGTGTGTGTATGTGTGTGTGTGTGTGTGAGAGAGAGAGAGAGAGTTAAGGGGATTAACACATACATTTGTTGAGGTTTGTGTTGGTATACTGTTCATATGAGGTGTGTGTTGGTACGTATGTGCTGAATGTATATCATGGGATGTGTGCTGGATATATAGTATTTGGTCTGTGCTGATCATGCATATGTCACACACATTCAGGTATGCGGTGGTCTGCACTGGTTCACACATATAGAAGTTCTGGGTTGTGTGTGTAAGTGGCATGTAAAGTGTGGGTAAAACCCGGGAATTGTATGTCTGCCCTTTTGGCTTCAGGTGCTTCAGTGGAGTTTTCAAGTCAGATGTTTTTTCAGGTCTGTGTGGTTCATACATCTTTGAGGTCTGTCACACATATATGAGGTCTGTGTGGGTCACACATCTTTGAGGTCGGTCACACATATATGAGGTCTGTGTGGGTCACACATATTTGAGGTCTGTCACACATACAATATATGAGGTCTGTGTGGGTCACACATATATGAGGTCTGTCACACATATATGAGGTCTGTGTTGGGTCATACATATTGTAGGTCTGTGTTGGTTACACAGATATGAGGTCTGTGTTGGGTCATTCATATTGTAGGTCTGTATTGGTCACACAGATATAAGGTCTGTGTTGGGTCATACAAATTGTAGGTCTGTGTTGGTCACACATATATGAGGTCTGTGTTGGGTCATACATATTGTAGGTCTGTGTTGGTCACACATATATGAGGTCTGTGTTGGGTCATACATATTGTAGGTCTGTGTTGGTCACACATATATGAGGTCTGTGTTGGGTCATACATATTGTAGGTCTGTGTTGGTCACTCAGATATGAGATCTGTGTTGGGTCATTCATATTGTAGGTCTGTGTTGGTCGCTCAGATATGAGATCTGTGTTGGTCACACATATTGTGATGCTCCTGCATCTCTGCACACACAAAATCCATTCGAACATTCCTACATCCAAAACACGCAAGGTGACGCACACACTCGAACGTTCCCCTGAATTCCCAACCAGAGTAAGGATTGGGTAATCGATAAAAATGCTCCCGGTTTGAATCACGTGCGGGAGGAGTCAGAGAAATACAGACGTAGCACGCTCTAGTTACAGGCCGTGTCTTATCCCTGCAGCTAAAGTTGTAAAATAAGCCACGCTTCTGGGAGTTTACTCTTTTACGGACCGAATAGGACTGTCCTCTGTGACTGGAAGGCCCCTTTCCCCAACGTGACCAGGTCGGACCTGGACTGACAAACAAAGCAGTAGGCCACGGGTTTCGTTTGTTTGCGCTGGGTTGTGGGTGTCCGCCGTGAACCCCCGGTTGGAACGAGTGTCTGAGTTGCTTTTCTTTGCCGTTTGTTCCTACCGAATATTGACTGTTTTGTTTATGCGATCGGGACGCTGTAACTGTGTGTGAAGAAATGTGATATTTGTTATACATAAGGACTCTATATGGCCAGTGTTACACATTGAAAGGACTAGGAACTGAACGAACTTTCACCTGAACACTCAACACGGACATTTGCACACACGAGGCATTACGCGCTTACATCCCGAATAGGACTGTGAAAAATAGACTGCTTGTAGTCATATTGTGTTTGTTGGTGACAGAAATCCCAGCACCGAACCCCTGCGATGTCTTGTTTGCTTGTGTTAAGTTAAATTTCGTTTAAGTTAAAAGTAACGGGTTCAGTAAACATTTGTGAATGAATGAGTCTATTGAATCCTTTGTAAGGTGACTGACACTGACTTGCCTCTTGTCCCTTGCCCCCCTTATCCTAATTGTGTACATCAGACCGTTACAATATGTTAAGTCTTAATGGGTCACACACATGAATTTTGTGTTGGTCATAAATATATGAGGTTTGTGTGGGTCACACATATGAGATCTGTGTGGGGTCACACAGATGAGGTTTGTGTTGGGTCACACATATATGAGGTCTGTCAAGCATGTGAGGTCTGTGTTGGGTCACACATATATAAGGTTCATACAGATGTTGTGTGGGTCACACAGTGTTGTGGCATGTATATATTAGGTCTGTGTTGGGTAATACATATATAAAGCCTGTCATGCACATGCAAGGTCTGTGTTGGGTCACACATTATATGAGGTCTGTGTTGGGTCATTGTTTCATGATGGACAAGGGATCTAACATTGGCTTTCACTATAGATGTACAAGACTTTGATATTTTATTAAGTTGTGCAGCTATATACATATGTTCACATTAAAAACAATAGTTTTTTCTTCCATGAATGCAAGCAAATGCAAAAATGATTACATAAAAACACTCCCATACACATGATTTTATGAATGGAACACAGACGCATTTTCTGAACATTACTATATGACATCATATCGTTAAAACGGAAATAAAAGCCGATGACATGAAGGACGTGCTGAACATTGGAACGTTATTTCACTAATATCTCCTGTTGTGCAGCAGAGAGCGATTACACCTCATTAATAAATGGATGGAATTCAGACACAAGACCATGTCTGAGTAACTGTGTGTTTTACCTCAAATACTTCAAGCCCCATTTTAGAAAATGAAATGAATAACTTGTGTTTACAGGTCCTCTGACTGTTGTGAACATTCATTTCCATTTGGACAGCAGCTTGGCTTCTGTGTGTATGTGTGTGTGTGTAGTAGCCTGTGCCTGTCTGGAGTTTGTGTGTGTGTGTGTTGCAGTTGCAGTGTGTGAACCTCCAACAGTGAGCTCAGTAAAGGAGAAGGCTTGGGCATGAGTGATTGTGATGCCCTGGGGGAGTGCAGTGGGAGTTGTTGAGTTGTTTGGATCAGGGTCATACCTCACACTCGCGAGAGCCAGAGGTGGAGCAGGTGCAGGCTCCGTTGACCAATGAGTCCAGCGTCTCAGCATTGGTCTGCTCGTAGCTCAGGTAGTACTCTTGCAGCTGGGAGCTGATGGTGTGTTCTGCCGGCGCCCGTGGCTTTTTCCGGCGTTTGCGGCGGATGGAATGCTGCTGCAGCTGGCGCATGGTCCCGGGGTAGCGGCGCCACGACACGTACACCACCAGCAGAATCAGCGCCAGCGAAAGGAACAGAGCCACCCCGCCAGCCACCACCTTGTGGAAGGTCATGTGCTCAAAGTCAGGCTCCGGGGTGAAGGGAGGGTCACTTGTGGCAGAGGAAGGGGGCAGAGCAGGTGCCTGATCAGGCCAAATAGGGACCACTGCTGGGGGTGGGAGGCGCTGGACTGGGGGGGCAAGAGGGGGCTTTGTGGTGGCTCTGAGGGTGGTGGTGGTGGGGGGAGAAGGAGGCCGGGTGGTCAGTACTGGGGTGGGGGTGGTGGGGAGCAGAGGGGGATAAGTGGGCATGTCTGTAATCATCTCCTCACAGATGGTGCTGTTCCTCACAGCCTCCATCACCCTCTCGCCCTGAAGGGCCTTCGGACTGCTGCAGATGATGGTGGCATCTCTGGTACCCCTGTAGTTCCTCATCCAGACCACCAGGGGACAGATGCTGGCGCTGCAGTCCCACACATTACCTGCTAAATTAATGGTGGACACAGAGATCCAGGCGGAAGTTACTTCCTGGGACACATTGCTTAGCTTGTTGGACTCCAGATTAAGGACCTCTAAGTTTGGGAGGCAGCGAAACACTTCCGGATCCAGAGTCTGGATTTCATTTCCAGACAGGTCCAGCTTCTGCAGCGTGTACCAGCTCCAGCGCTCCCCCTGGACAACAGAGCGGATACGGTTCCACTGCAGGTAGAGGGCCTGCAGGCTGAGCAGCCGTGGGAACAGGAAGAAGTTGATTCTGGAGAACTGGTTGTGCTCCAGATGCAGCTCGGACAGCTTCAGCAGGCCAATGAAGGTGGTCCTGGACAGGGAGCGCAAGCGGTTGTAGCCTAGGTCCAGGAACTCCAGACTCCGGCACTCTAGGAACGTCCGCAAGGTGATGGTGGTCAGGCTGTTTGAGCGCAGGTGCAAGCTCTGGAGCTTCCTCAGGCCCTGGAAGTATCCTGGGAGGAGAGCCTGGAGCTTGTTGTAGGAGAGGTCCAGGTTGCGCAGGTTGGGCACGTTGGCTAAAGTGCCGTTCTGCAGGTGAGTGATGCTGTTGGAGGAGAGGATGAGCTCCTTGAGGCGCCGGAGGCCCTGGAAAGCCTGGCCGTCCACCCCGCCAATGGAGTTGTGGTCTAGGTAGAGCCAGACCAGCTGGTTGAGGTGAACAAACTGGTAGGGCAGCAGACTCAGTAGCCTGTTGTAGCGCAGAGAGAGGCCCTGGCACCCAGCGGAGATGTTCTCAGGGACCCCTTCAAATTCTCCAGACTCGCAGTAAACCATCTTCCCCTCGCAGCGGCACGTGCTGGGGCAGGTCCTCTCAGCCACTGCCAGCAGAGAGAGGAGAAGGGTGTGCAGGAGCAGCCATGACAACCAGCTGTCCCGCCCACAGAGCCCTGCACAGACACAAGAACAGAACCAGCTGAAGGAACACCACACACATACACAACAAGGTAAAGGAACACAACCTGTTCTAGACACAGAAATCCAACACAAGGTAAAGGAACACAACCTGTTCTAAACACACAAATCCAACACAAGGTAACTTGCCCAAGGAAAATTGCCTGCTCGGGGAAATGCTGTACTCAGTTAGTGTGAGTAATGTAGTGTTTGTGTCCCTACACCTCCTCTGAAGCCCCTGATGAGTCCGCCACACTTCTAGAGGATGCATCCATGTTCTGTGGCGAGCAGGAGGAGCTCAGACCCACAGCACTGCACAGGGAGGAGACTCTTACTCCCAAGCAGGAGGAGCTCAGACCCACAGCACTGCACAGGGAGGAGACTCTTCCTCCCAAGCAGGAGGAGCTCAGACCCACAGCACTGCACAGGGAGGAGACTCTTCCTCCCAAGCAAAATGAAGCCCATCTCAGATGTGTACTGTAGGCATTGAAAAACCAAACTAAACATGGTGGGGGATTCTGCCTGCGGTCCATTATAATCCCAACACAGGATGTGAACTTCAGAGGACACACATGAGAGATTCACAGCAGAGAATCATAGCAGAGAATCACAGGAGAGAATCAGAGACACATAAACGAAGGGAAAACTGTTTCACATCAGTTAATCTGTGCAGACATTTCAACAAGCAGGGTGACAACACATTACAGCAGCAACATGACTCATCATTGAGTGAGCTGAGCTTTAGTTTGGCTGCCGTTTGATGCCACAGGACGTAAATCTAAAGTTTTCTTTTGTCTCCGCTGATGACAGGCAACAAACTCTGACTTATGGCACTTTTACTGCAAGCAAACAAATGTGTCAATAAAGGACTTTTTCACATTTGTATTTTACAGTGATGTTCCTGAGCTTGAGGGATGAGCTGTGGCAGTAAATATGACAGCCATCCTCGGTCACATCCACGGCCGGCTTACAGCAAAACCACATTCAGCAACACACACATACACATGCACACACTAACACACACACACACTAACACACACACACACACACACACAAAACCACACACATACACATGCACACACTAACACACACACACACTAACACACACACACACACACAAAACCACACACATACACATGCACACACTAACACACACACACACACTAACACACACACACACACACACACACACAAAACCACACACACACACACTAACACACGCACACACACACACACACAAAACCACACACATACACATGCACACACTAACACACACACACAAAACCACACACATACACATGCACACACTAACAAACACACACACACAACCACACACATACACATGCACACACTCACGCACAAAATCATATTCAGTGGAAGGCAGTAACTCCCAGGCACCCATCAATGTCTCACCCATTTCCCTGCTCACAGCAATGGCAGACAGACACACACACAAACACTAAAGAAATAAATAAACACACACACACACACAACCCATGCATACAGCCACACTCACAAATGTAAACACACACACACAACCCATGCATACAGCCACACTCACAAATGTAAACACACACACACACCCACATCCCATGCATATAGCCACACTCACAAATGTAAACACACACACACACACACATACACACACACAACCCATGCATACAGTCACACTCAAAAATGTAAACACACACACACACACACACAACCCATGCATATAGCCACACTCACAAATGTAAACAAACACACACACACACACACACACACACACACAACCCATGCATACAGCCACACTCACAAATGTAAACACACACACACACACACAGCCCATGCATATAGCCACACTCGCAAATGTAAACACACACACACACACACACACAACACATGCATATAGCCACACTCACAAATGTAAACACACACACACACACACAACCCATGCATATAGCCACACTCGCAAATGTAAACACACACACACACACACACACAACACATGCATATAGCCACACTCACAAATGTAAACACACACACACACACACAACCCATGCATACCGCCACACTCACAAATGTGACATGTAACAGACACACCCAAAGTGTGGGGCATGTGGGGATGCTTGATGAGTCTGCACTATCTGTAACCAGTGAGGTGTGTTGTGTTTGGTGCCCTGGAAACCAGTAAGAGAGTGTGTGTGTGTGTGTGGGGGGGGGGGCGGTCGGGGCACAGACTCTGGGTTTAGTTCTGTTAGTGAATTTTAATGGATATGGCACCATAGGCATGTGCAAATTAAATATACACACACACACACACACACCCTGCACTTGGTGTCCGCCCTCGCTGTCGGCGGTGGAACTCTTATAGTACCCATCCATACAGGCTGGGACTCTTATAGTACCCATCCATACAGGCTGGGACTCATATAGTACCCATCCATACAGGCTGGGACTCATATAGTACCCATCCATACAGGCTGGGACTCATATAGTACCCATCCATACAGGCTGGGACTCATATAGTACCCATCCATACAGGCTGGGACTCATATACATTTACATTTACATTTAGGCATTTAGCAGACGCTTTTATCCAAAGCGACTTACAAAAGAGGATAACATTCAAGCTACAACACAATGAACTAACAAGGAGTGCATATTGCTAACATAGAATCTGCGCTGTTTTAAGTTGAAAGTGCAATAGTGTAACACAATGTAGAGAAATTAAATTATTAAGTGCATTCTCAAAGTTTACACCAGGAGATATTCTTGGAAGAGCTTAGTCTTCACGAGTTTCTTGAAGGTGGAGAGGGTATCAGTTGATCTGGTAGCACTTGGGAGGTCATTCCACCAGCGCGGAACCAGATATGAGAAGAGTCTGGACCGACCTGCACAAGGTGTTGGCCGTGCTAGAAAACGTTCCTTAGAGGAGCGTAGTGGTCGTCGGGTGACATAGGGCTTCAGAAGAGAATTCAAGTAGATGGGAGCAGAGCCATCATTCACCCTGTAGGCCAACATAAGTGCCTTGAATTTAATGCGAGCAGCCAAGGGCAGCCAGTGAAGTTCAATGAACAGAGGTGTGACATGTGCCCTTTTTGGCTGGTTAAAGACCAGACGTGCAGCTGCATTCTGGATCATCTGTAGCGGTCTCACTGCACAGGCTGGTAGGCCTGATAGGAGGACATTGCAGTAGTCATATAGTACCCATCCATACAGGCTGGGACTCATATAGTACCCATCCATACAGGTTGGGACTCATATAGTACTATACAGGCTGGGACTCATATAGTACCCATCCATACAGGCTGGGACTCATATAGTACCCATCCATACAGGCTGGGACTCATATAGTACCCATCCATACAGGTTGGGACTCATATAGTACTATACAGGCTGGGACTCATATAGTACCCATCCATACAGGCTGGGACTCTTATAGTACCCATCCATACAGGCTGGGACTCATATAGTACCATCCATACAGGCTGGGACTCTTATAGTACCCATCCATACAGGCTGGGACTCATATAGTACCCATCCATACAGGCTGGGACTCATATAGTACCCATCCATACAGGCTGGGACTCATATAGTACCCATCCATACAGGCTGGGACTCATATAGTACCCATCCATACAGGTTGGGACTCATATAGTACTATACAGGCTGGGACTCATATAGTACCCATCCATACAGGCTGGGACTCATATAGTACCCATCCATACAGGCTGGGACTCATATAGTACCATCCATACAGGCTGGGACTCATATAGTACCCATCCATACAGGTTGGGACTCATATAGTACTATACAGGCTGGGACTCATATAGTACCCATCCATACAGGCTGGGACTCATATAGTACCCATCCATACAGGCTGTGTTCACTAGAGAGGGGTCTGTGGAGGTGTTCACTACAGAGAGGGGTCTGTGGAGGTGTTCACTACAGAGAGGGGTCTGTGGAGGTGTTCACAACATGGGGTCTGTGGAGGTGTTCACTACAGAGAGGGGTCTGTGGAGGTGTTCACTACAGAGAGGGGTCTGTGGAGGTGTTTACAACAGAGAGGGGTCTGTGGAGGTGTTCACAACATGGGGTCTGTGGAGGTGTTCACTACAGAGAGGGGTCTGTGGAGGTGTTCACTACAGAGAGGGGTCTGTGGAGGTGTTCACAACAGAGAGGGGTCTGTGGAGGTGTTCACAACAGAGAGGGGTCTGTGGAGGTGTTCACAACAGAGAGGGGTCTGTGGAGGTGTTCACTAGAGAGGGGTCTGTGGAGGTGTTCACTAGAGAGGGGTCTGCGGAGGTGTTCACTAGAGAGGGGTCTGCGGAGGTGTTCACTACATGGGGTCTGCGGAGGTGTTCACTAGAGAGGGGTCTGCGGAGGTGTTCACTAGAGAGGGGTCTGCGGAGGTGTTCACTAGAGAGGGGTCTGCGGAGGTGTTTATGACATGGGGTTGGCCGAGAGTGTGATTCATTAGTGACACCTGCAGCTGATTGCCTGTGGTGCACTAGAGAGCAGTGCCACCATAGGCTAGGAAAGCCCTGGGTAGAACTGGTCCCGTCCTAATGAATAAATCATCTAAATAAACGAGAGATCAATTAAGAGAAGAAACCCTTGGGCTAAGGGGCCTGTAGATGAGGAGGAGAAACGCAGCCTTAGAATAAATAGGATGCTGGGGAACGAAGAGAATTGATGTCATGTGAACTTGTGTTGAACAGCTGTCATAACATTGCCCAGGGACTTGGAAACACTGCAGCCCTTCTAGTCAGCCGGGGATGGCAATTAGAGCAACAGCGTTTCAAGTGATGGAGGAGGAGAAGAGATGATTTATAAGATGATGTTCTGTCAACTCCCCAACCCCAGCGCATATTCACTGCCCCAGATCATTTCCAACAGGGAAGAGTGAATGGCAGGGAGCTGCTGCAGACAGCTAATTGAGGACAAACTGCGACTGAGGTCAATATGGGTAGAATATGTGTATCTGAGGTGGAGGCTCGTCTGCAGCTAAGGACTGAGTCAAATGGTTAATGAGATTAATGCTTGTCTAATGCTAACACTCTACACCTCTCTGAGGCTAACACATGTTTGAAGGTAACACATGTTTGAAGCTAATGGCTGTCTGAGGCTAACACAACACATGTTTGAGACAGTTGTCTGTCTCCACAGCTCTCTTCGCTTTTTCACACCTGTAATATTCTACATGTTGGTTTAGAGTTGTGGTTAGCATCATGTTGTATGAGTCCATGTTTCAAAAGTATGATAGACCAGAATTCCCAATCGCACACAGAATTGAACCATCTTTTACTGTAATGTAAATTACTGCAACCATAGTTACTAACTGGTGCATACAGATTAAGTTGCTTATTGATTGGCCTCTATAGTTTTGGAAAACACACCTCAGAAATGCACGTTTTACAGGGCAGAAAGCAAGCAGTTTCTGTGAAGCTATTCACACACACACACACACACACACACACACACACACACACACACACACTCATATGTCTGATAACTCAGTGAAGGTATCCACACAGACACACACACACACACACACATATGTTTGATCACTCAGTGAAGGTATCCACACCGACACACACACACACACACACACACACTCATATGTCTGATAACTCAGTGAGGGTATCCACACCGACACACATACACACACACTCATATATCTGACCACTCAGTGAAGGTATCCACACAGACACACACACACACACACACACACTCATATGTCATATTTACAATAGTATGCCTATGGTTTTAGCTAAGGTTCATAATACTTCCAGAGTATTATCCCACTTTACATTACATGGCAGTCAGACTATAGGTGGCTGTCAGGAATTATGGCTGGACATTGTAGCAGCGGCCAGACATAGTGTCCAACTCAAAGGAGTGAGATGGGTCATGGGGGTAACAATAAGGGTCCATATGTCTGATCACTCAATGAAGGTATCCACACAAACAGACACACACACACACACACACACACACTCATATGTCTGATCACTCAGTGAAGGTATCCACACAGACACACACACACACTCATATACACTCATATGTCTGATCACTCAGTGAAGGTGTCCACACACACACTCATATACACACTCATATACACTCATATACTCAAATATCTGATCACTCAGTGAAAGTATATACACACACACACACACACACACACACACACACACACACACACACACACACACAGACTCATATGTCTGATTACTCAGTGGCCATACTTACTCTCACTTCACACCACCTCTTACTCTCACACTCCCTCCCACATAGAGAACCAAGTTAGAACCCTCCTCTGCACTCCTAGACACACATTACAGAACCAAGTTAGAACCCTCCTCTGCAGTCCTAGACACACATTACAGAACCAAGTTAGAACCCTCCTCTGCAGTCCTAGACACACATTACAGAACCAAACTGCTGTGGAGATAATGAGATTTCAAATAAAGACTTCATGGCTCATTTCACGTAACCTTGTCTCTTGTTCCACCAATCCTGTGAGCGCACCAAAGAGTGTGTTTGGCCTCTCTAATGCTCAAGGGTATGTGTGTATGCAGAGATGATTTTCTGTCTTTGTGTGAGTGTGGGACTGTGACTGCTACTGTGTGTGGGACTGTGACTGCCATTGTGTGTGTGACTGTGACTGCTACTGTGACTGCTCCTGTGTGTGTGTGTGTGTGTGTGTGTGTGTGTGTGTGTGTAACTGTGACTGTGTGTGTGTGTGTAACTGTGACTGCTCCTGTGTGTGTGTGCCTGTGACTGCTCCTGTGTGTGTGTGTGTGTGCCTGTGACTGCTCCTGTGTGTGTGTGCCTGTGACTGCTCCTGTGTGTGTGTGTGTAACTGTGACTGCTCCTGTGTGTGTGTGTGTGTGTGTGTGTGTGTGTGCCTGTGACTGCTCCTGTGTGTGTGTGTGTGTGTGTGTGTGCCTGTGACTGCTCCTGTGTGTGTGTGTGTGCCTGTGAATGCTCCTGTGTGTGTGTGTAACTGTGACTGCTCCTGTGTGTGTGTGTGTGTCTGTGACTGCTCCTGTGTGTGTGTGCCTGTGACTGCTCCTGTGTGTGTGTGTGTAACTGTGACTGCTCCTGTGTGTGTGTGTGTGTGTGCCTGTGACTGCTCCTGTGTGTGTGTGTGTAACTGTGACTGCTCCTGTGTGTGTGTGTGTGTGTAACTGTGACTGCTCCTGTGTGTGTGCCTGTGAATGCTCCTGTGTGTGTGTGTAACTGTGACTGCTCCTGTGTGTGTGACTGTGACTGCTGCCATGACTGCTACTGTGACTGCTGCTGTGACTGCTGCTGTGACTGCTGCCATGACTGCTACTGTGACTGCTGCTGTGACTGCTACCGTGACTGCTGCTGTGACTGCTGCCATGACTGCTACTGTGACTGCTGCCGTGACTGCTACTGTGACTGCTACTGTGACTGCTACTGTGACTGCTACTGTGACTGCTGCCATGACTGCTACTGTGACTGCTACTGTGACTGCTGCTGTGACTGCTGCTGTGACTGCTGCTGTGACTGCTACTGTGACTGCTACTGTGACTGCTACTGTGACTGCTGCTGTGACTGCTACTGTGACTGCTGCTGTGACTGCTGCTGTGACTGCTACTGTGACTGCTGCTGTGACTGCTACTGTGACTGCTACTGTGACTGCTACTGTGACTGCTGCTGTGACTGCTACTGTGACTGCTACTGTGACTGCTACTGTGACTGCTACTCCCTCCAGCTCTTTGCCTGCACGCGTCACGGCGTCAATGCTGGCAGCTTGAAGAACACAGTTCTGGAACAGAGCCAATGCTACTTTCTCTCTCTCACACACAAACTGAAACATTGTCTCACGCGCACACACACACACACACACACACACACACACACACACACACACACATATATGCCTGACACAGCCCAGCAGACTCTACTTGCGATCTAACAAACTCCTCCATTCTTCTCCCCCATACTACTGCCATACAGACATGTTAGTACACCCTCAGTGTGTGTGTGTGTGTGTGTGTGTGGGACTGCTCAGTTAGAGGGTTGAGGAGTGCACTACGTGTGTGTGTGTGTGTGTGTGTGTGTGTGTGTGTGTGTGTGTGTGTGTGTGGGACTGCTCAGTTAGAGGGTTGAGGAGTGCACTACGTGTGTGTGTGTGTGTGTGTGTGTGTGTTTGTGTGTGTGTGTGTGTGGGACTGCTCAGTTAGAGGGTTGTGGAGTGCACTATGTGTGTGTTTGTGTGTGTGTGGGACTGCTCAGTTAGAGTTTTGAGGAGTGCACTACGTGTTCGTATGTGTGTGTGTGTTCTCTCAGAAGAGGTGAGCTGTGTGTGTGTGTGTGTGTTCTCTCAGAAGAAATGAGATGTGTGTGTGTGTGTGTGTTCTCTCAGAAGAAGTGAGCTGTGTGTGTGTGTGTTTGTGTGTGTGTGTGTGTGTGTGTGTGTGTGTGTGTGTGTGTGTTTGTGTGTGTGTGTGTGTGTGTGTGTGTGTGTGTGTGTGTGTGTGTGTGTGTGTGGGACTGCTCAGTTAGAGGGTTGAGGAGTGCACTACGTGTGTGTGTGTGTGTGTGTGTGTGTGTGTGTGTGTGTGTGTGTGTGTGTGTGTGTGTGTGTGAGAGAGACTGCTGCCTCCATCTGGCACCAGCAGCAAAGGATGGGCTGATAAGTCATTTCTGCTGGAAAACCAGGACAACCTACAGGATTACAAAAGCATCTCAGATTGCTTAATGCACTGAAGAAAAAGATGTTCTGAGACAGTGAGGACAGAGAGACATGCAGATCTGCATTCTGTGCTGCAGCACTATGCCATGTGAGGAGGGACTATATTAAGATCATGTAAATGTGTTGCTTCATTGATGGTCATTCTGCATTGCTGTCTTGCTTCATTGCATCAATGCTAGTCTTTTCCAGTAGATTCATTGATGACAACCACTGAACTCTAACAGTGTTACTCTACATCATCTCAGACAATATGTTTTAGCATATTAGCGTCCAGTCCGCATCAAATCCAGTTCTCTTCACTGGATTACTATAGCAGTAAATCAGATTTATGGCAGATGACACTCCCTCACACTGGAAGCCTTCTGGGGACTGTAGTGCGGTAAAGTCAGGAGGGGTGGAGTGATGTTGGCATTTACAGTCTATGGCCATTTCCAGTGTATTCATAGACAGGGACATCAGCGCAGGCATAAGTGGACATTATGGTAGCTTGAAATCATACTGCTGGTTGCAGAAAAAATGTTATTCTCATAGCCTTCAGTGTAAAATCCCAGAGTTTCTTGATCTTATTAAACAATTCCAACACATTTGCAGAACATGGGTTTGCATTTTTTGTAGTGTGTTGGCCATATACTATGAAATATCTCCACAACATGATCAAGTTAGTAGCTTTGGAGATATTGACATGGGTTTCCCCACTCAAATGCAGCATTACCTTCCCTAAAACACCTGACAGTGACAAGCTAGCTACCTGGCTAACGCTCATCGACAGCATTCCATCTTAAACTGCAACTCCCCTACTTTCACACTGAAGTTTGGCTCATTACTGGTTTTACGTTCAGACAGCAGCCTCAATCAGCAGATCTCCAGTAGCGTTCACAAGGATTAGGCTATTTTCCGCAAAGCGGACACGTAATGTTAACAGTTTTTTTTTAAAAAGACATTCTGTAACCACCAGAGCTCTTGCTAAAAGCTGTGCAAAGCTGCCCATCTCCTTGTTCTGTCTCAGTGCAGATGCATTTGGTGTTTGAGCTCAGTCGCTGCTGATTGACCCTCTAGCCCAGACCACCGAGCAGGACCTGGGCTTTATTACAATGTGGGGTTAGATGTTAATGGTATTAGTGTACAGCACTGTAACAGTTTTCCAAAATAGTGTTTTGTATCAGCACAATGACACGCCCCACACACTGCCATTTTAGCACTAACAGTTGAAATCAGCAAAGACAGACTTTCTAAAAGCATCCATTTGACGTGATTGTGCCCCACTCAACATATGAACTCCTAACCATCCAAAAACAACACTGTACATGTACAGTCAGTCATTAGTGTACAACACTGTAATAGTGTTATTAGTGGTCCACCCAAATCCACATTGGAACCACTGTTGTGTCCACCCAGGTCCAATCAGAACCACCCACGTGTCCACCCAGGTCCAATCAGAACCATCCATATGTCCATCCAGGTCCAACCAGAACCACCCTTATGTCCACTCAGGTCCAGAAGCCCCTGAGGCAGCTGTGCAGGCACAGCAGCCATTTCTCTGGCCAAGCACTGAATATGATCTCCCATATGCTAATAAATTACTCCATTACAGCAAATCAAACTGGCAGAAGCTGCCTGGCCAAGTGGTTAATGGTGGGATTGATTAAGATTTCTCAGCCAAGGCTTAAAATCGCATATGCAGACAAGGCAATGATCAAGGAGAGATGCTGTTACACTGTGTAGACCTGCACAAATCCCACGCGTTTGCACGCAGGCTGCAGAAAACACTTGGAACATGGATGCCAACTTCTTTTCTTGTCATCTATACCGCCTACTCAGCGTTAACGTAGCAGAGTTTATTGCACGACCAGACTGAGAAGCTTCTCCTATTTACCCGGCACTCCACATACAATCAAATTATCGCAGTTCAACAGATGAACGCATTTTTGTTCGAAATATGTTGATGGAAAAGTCGTGCAACATTCTGCGACGCGTCATTTCAACAGCCTACCAGAACTCGTTGTGAGTTCGACCAACAGGTGCACCGACTGTGAAAGATGCTCGCAAGCCACACATCTCCGAGAAATTTCAGCACGCGTAATAAATGATTCGCTTTGCTAATCAAAGATAACCCTTAGTACAAATGCACAGAGCTGAACTGAACACACGGAAGGTGGTACTGATGGGCTACTCAAGACGGTACAAAGGCACCAGTGCAAACTTAATTCTCCCGCTATGAAAATAATAATAGTCGCACAGACCGCCTTGTTCATTGCTGATTCGGAAATATTCTTACTCTGTAACTAGAAGTATGATTTGCCCCTGTGATGCACCTATTAGGAAATTGGAGTTGTTTCAGATGAAGCACAGGCAGCAGTCGAGTCCCCGCGGTAATCACAGTTCATGGACTTGGTACTCACCCATGGCTCCGTGTCTTTCCCAGATATAAACGACAATTTCTTCTCTCTCCAATCGCGCAAGGAGTGAAACTTAAAGCCCAGAATGATCAGGTTCACGCATGACCGTGTGCAGAACACAGCGAGATGTCCCCGGTTGTCAGGTCTGCCAGGGCTTCACCAAATATGTATGCGCGTCGAAATCCGTTGAAAACATATTTTCAAATACGAAACGAATAAACATGGCATAAGGTGACAAATTAACACATTGCTGTGAAATCGATGTTGGGAATAACAACCACAGTAAAAGGTAAAGCCTTCCGGGTTGCTCTCTCGCAGCAGAAGAGAGAAGGAGCCGACAGTAATTCTGAGGGTTGGCAGAAGCAGAGGCAGCGGAGAGAGTAGGCTGGACAAAGTGGCTGTGATGTTATTTGTGTTTTGGACGGGCACAGCCAGCAAAAACAGCCACGCAGACCCTTTCTGCCTCCCTTACCTGCTCCCTCCCTCCTACTACATAACCAAGTCCCGAAGTATCACTTGAAATGGAATTTATTTTTAGGTGAAGGTTTGGCCACGATTTCAACTGATATTGGCAAACATACCACAATTGGGAACATAAATATGTATGCAGAAATAGCTGGCCAACCAGAACGTTGGCAACCACACATTGTTAAACATGTCCTTTGAAATGAAAATAAATTCTATTTTGTTGACTGAATGACTGAAGGCTGATATTACACAACTGGTCTAAAGTAGCTTCATTCCCCAGAGCACTGCCTCAGTAGCCCATGTTATGCTCCCAATAACCACATCCATCTACCAAGAGTCTTGCAAAATGCAGATTCTCCTCTGTTTCTGCATCCCTGTCTGCCTTTCTCACCCCATATGAGCAGATCTCAGAACATGATTCTGCAGTTCACAGCAGGAGTGTGAGAGCCTCCATACAGTGTTGTTAGGCAAGTGAAGGACAGTCTGTTCTCTGCAAGTACAAAGTCTGATTCTTCCATCATTGTGTGTCAACGAAGGGCGTTTTAGTCAACCATAATACCCGTGTTGATGTGATCTTGCTTGAGAGATCAAAAAGCTGAACGCTCAGAAATGCATTTCTGACCATGGTTTGACGAAGAAGATTTCTTCAGCATATCTCTATGCAGTTATCAAACTCCTGCCATGAGTGGATTCTGTGAATTCTCTTTTTTTCAATTGTATCAGTAGTTTTTTAGCCATAAGATGGACATGTTATATCCAGAAGATCCTTTTTCATAGGATGGAAATTAAGAGTGGGGTTGTGGTGTTGTGCGCTGACTCCCATACCGTGGCTAAGCCTCAGAGTCAGAGGGCAGAGAGTAGGGAACTTTCCCCTAAATGAAGGTTGTTGGGACAGAAGACTTCCTCTTGTGGTCTCTAAGAAGCGTCCAGCTGCAGTGTTGTTGTCATTCTGCCTCATCAGCCAACTGCTGCCTCCGTTTGAACTTCTGAGTTCGACACCGCCTGGTTGGCATGGAGACTTGGAGTTGCCTCGTGACTGAGAACAAGTTGGTGCTGATCATTACTGACACCTCAGACTCCAGGACATTAAGTTTGCTCACAGATCCCAGGTCAGTCTATGGATCTGCAGTGACAACATGGCTTCGACCTCAGCGCAGTAATATCACACCTGAACCCACTGTAAATATTACTATACTGAAGTCTGCATTCCTCCCTATGTTACAGTCATACACTTATATCCCATTAGAATAGGGCCACGTCTTATTTTGCATCACCAGTTACATTTTGATCTATTCATATAATTACTTATAAACAGGGAGAACATGAAGGCGTTTGGTGACTTTCAACTTCAATCTTTGGCCCAGTTCAGTCACAGCTCTAACATCCACAGAAAGCCAGCATATCACGCCAAAGTTTAAACTTCACTGACCAAACACTATTCATTACAAGTGGACCTGTCCTTTTTCTCTCTCTCTTTCTGTTTCTCTCTCTCTCTCTCTGTGTGTGTGTGTGTGTGTGTGTGTGTGTGTGTGTGTGTGTGTGTGTGTGTGTGTGTGTGTAAGTGCCTGGGTTGAGCTCAGAACTCAAAACTCAACTCAAAACTCAGAACTGATTTACGAATGACTCGTATTCCTATTCAGTCCTTGAATGTGAGTAGAATTTGAAGAGCGTTGGAAAGCGTGATGTGGAAACTGCACTAATTTGGGTATAAATATTCAGTACAGTACACTAAATACACAGATGCTATTGAGAACTTTTATTAACAACAGTGGTTGTAAAAAAACATTAAATATACTGTAATCACATTGACCTACAGTCATTTAGAAGCAGTCATCATATATGATAATCAAATTGGCCTAAACGTCATCATATACAGTAATCACATTAGCCTAAAGTCATTTAGAAGCAATGATCACATACAGTAATCACATTGGCTTGAGCCTATACTGTGTAATATGCAGTGCAAACAAAAGCACTGTGAAGCAACAGTAAATACAGCAAAAAAGTCTCCATAACAGTTGTTTACAAGATGTTTGATATCCATTACTCTGCTTGCTTTAAACTCCATACATATTTCACAATTTCTTCCTGTTGTATGACTTGCCTTAAACTCCATTTATGTTAGAGTTGACATATTCTTCCTGTTGTGTGACATGCTTTAAATGAAATCTCTGTTAGAGTTCACAGATTCTTCATGCTGTGTGATTAAGTGGGATTTCACTGAAATGCAACAAATTAAATTCTGCTTCCTATCATTCCAATTAACATCTGTGGGGCGGGGCCTATTGAAAAACAGTTCAAATCCTGTGGGGTGGAGCCAATTTGTGTGTGTGTGTGCGTGTGTGTGAATGTGTGCGTGTGCGTGGGTATGTGTGTGTGTGCGTGCACATGTGCATGTGCATGCCGGGGCTCTACTGTAATGCCAGTCGGTTCACTAAGTGAGGTGAAGTGCAACCCTAGTGGTGGATTTGTGTAATTAGCTGAAGCCGAGTCCTTAGTGATTGTCACAGTGTTTTTCTCTCTGTGGAGTTGAAGTGGTCCCTGAGGCTAGAAAACAATCACATGTGTTGCAGGAGGGCCAAAACTAGGCCGTCTCAGCACATGTGCCGGACTCAAGCATATCAAAGGACCGGTTCCTTAAAACACTCCATGATTACTCACATCTCTGGGTTTGGTTATCACAGCAACTCTGGATATCCTAGATACACTTGAAAACCCCAGACAGTACATCTACACACACAAACACTAACACACACACACCAGTGATGTATGGGTAAGTTTATAAACGGCCTGCAATCATCCAACGCTTTCAACCAACCTGACCGCAACATGACCCGCAAAAACTGCTGAACACCAAATAATACTGACCCACTGCATGGCCCACATTTCTTTTTGCATAGATATAAGAATAATTAAAAAAGGTCTTAATTAGTCATTGCCTTATTATACAATATCAACAGCAAACACAAAGTACTGAAATATTATGGTGCTGTTTAAGGGGGTCGTTTCCCTATTGAAATGCAAAGGCTTAACCACGGTGCGTTCATCTGCCTGTTTAGTGGCTGTCGTACTTGTAGACGGGATCACATCAAATAAAGCCTGTGCTGCCATCTTCATTCATTATTTTCTCAAATGTTTCCCTCTTTGCTTCTTCTGTCTGTTTTTTTCTGTTTCTGTCTTCAACTGTTCCCCGACCTCCATCTCCTTCATGTTGTGCACGCATCCACCATGTGTGGAAAGTTAGAGCGCTGCATTCACCCGGACATTCAAGCTATAATGTATTTGAGCCTTTTGCATTTTATAGGCTATAAATATTTATGTTTAAATATTAAATTTAAAAGGGCAATAATTATTTTAAACGGCTCGACTGAATCCGACCTGAATGTCATTAAATTAATTTTTATATGACTTGAAACTGCAGGTTACCAGAGGTGACCATGGGGACTGCTTAATTCAGACCAGCCCATGCATCACTAACACACACACACACACACACACACACACACACACACGCACACACTGTCACTTACTCCAAAGGCTAACCTCAATAAGTCTATTGGTTAGTGCTCTGTATTACATGAACAGTATGCTACCACTGTATGCACTGTATGCACAACAGTATGCTACCACTGTTGTTTCATGGGTTTTGCATTAGGCCAAGGCTTTGTGATGTAACACAACATGCTTTGGTTCTGCCAAATCCCATAGTTGCAGTTTGTGGGCTAAGAATAAAAATTTCATTAATTAATCAGGCTGACTTGCTGGAGAATCTCAAATCAGTGCTCTGCTGGAGCTGGGACTCTCCAGAGCCATTAGCATCAGTTCCAGCACAGTTAACAGGAGGCTAGAGGCCAACACAAACTACTTTCCCGGCTAACATGGGGCTGTCAGCACTGCTGCTGCAGCTAGCTCAAGGCTAACAACAACTTCTGCAGCTAACCCAAGCCAACAACTAGTAAGTTGTGTTGGCTGAGGAGAGAATAACAGAATAATAGAATAACAGAATAACAGCTACACATTGGCACTTCCTGAACTCTCATGCCTGTTTTTCAACATAATGACCACACTGCTGTGCAAAGTTTTGTTTCCCCTCTTTAGTCTGAATCTACATCTTGGAAGTCAGCAGCAGCACGGACATGACATTGTTTCCACTTGTGTGGACATGTGCCTTCCACTGCTACATGTTCCTTAGCATCTACATGTGCCTTAGCATCTACATGTGCCTTCCACTGCTACATGTGCCTTAGCATCTACATGTGCCTTAGCATCTACATGTGCCTTAGCATCTACATGTGCCTTCCACTGCTACATGTGCCTTAGCATCTACATGTGCCTTAGCATCTACATGTGCCTTAGCATCTACATGTGCCTTAGCATCTACATGTGCCTTCCACTGCTACATGTGCCTTAGCATCTACATGTGCCTTAGCATCTACATGTGCCTTAGAATCTACATGTTCCTTAGCATCTACATGTGCCTTAGCATCTACATGTGCCTTAGCATCTACATGTGCCTTAGCATCTACATGTGCCTTCTACTGCTACATGTTCCTTAGAATCTACATGTGCCTGTGCCTACAATGCTATGCACCCAAAGTCTTTAACTAAGCTCTATTTTCTAAAGTGTCTTGCAGCCGTGAGCCCACTGTGCCTGAGGAGGGGATCTCTATGCTAATCACACTCATCACACAACTTTGTCATTTTCATCACTGTTATGGCCACGAATTCCATTAAAACACACATTAAAGTTGGTCTCCTAGAGAGTCACTGCAAATGTATTTAAAAAGTAAAGATTGCTCGTAATGGAGGGAGAAAGAGCACATCCCTGCGCTGAGGTACCTGTGGGGAGCCCATGAGTCACTCAACCTCTCCCTCAGTCAAGATTCCAAAGCAGGAGCCATTCCTCCCTCCAGAGACCACAGTCTCTCCCTCAGCACACAGCAGACAAGCAGACACACAAACACAGCAGAGGCAACAGCAGACAGGAGTTTGCTGCAGATATTAAAGGAGCCCAGTTTCCCCAGGAAGTAGAGACAGCAGAGACGGAGCCCAGTAGAGACAGCAGAGACGGAGCCCAGTAGAGACAGCAGAGACGGAGCCCAGTAGAGACAGCAGAGACGGAGCCCAGTAGAGACAGCAGAGACGGAGCCCAGTAGAGACAGTAGAGACAGCAGAGACGGAGCCCAGTAGAGACAGCAGAGACGGAGCCCAGTAGAGACAGCAGAGACGGAGCCCAGTAGAGACAGCTCTGCCACTTCATGGGAAGGGCATCTGTGTCTGCTGACCAGTGAACATAAATGTCAACAGGTGCCAAAGCACACAGAGATGAATGAATCCAATAGTGGTCTGGTGAAGAAATCAGTTTTACTTCTGATTCTGGGTTTGAGATTCAAGACAAATTGGCAAGAGCTGTCTCAGTTGTCAGGGTCAGTAAGAAAAAAATAGACTTTATGAAAAGATAAGATGAGAACTAGAGTTTCAGAAGAGCAGCAGGACAGATAGGCTGACTAACTAGCTGGAAAAAGCTGGATTCCGCCACCAATGGAGGACCCAAGCACAGGACACTTCAAACTCCAGCTTTTCTTAACTAGCGTGACTCATGAAGAGGGAAAGACTCCAACGTGAACAAAGACTGACACAGACTGAAGGAACACAGGGGCTCAAATCCACAGGAGCAGATTGAGAGACAGGACGTGTTAAGGCAGTGGGCTACCAGGAGCGGATTGAGAAACAGGACGCCTGTTGAGGCAGTGGGCTACCAGGAGCAGACTGGGAGACAGGACACGTGTTAAGGCAGTGTGCTACCAGGAGCGGATTGAGAAACAGGACGCCTGTTAGCCGTGGCATCCAGGCGTCTGCCCAGGCGTTAGCAGTTTGCCGTGGCATCCAGGCGTCTGCGACCTTGTAGCCTGTTGAGCACAAGTACAGACTGTCCAAAAAATATTGATATCAAAACCATTTGTGTGCATTTTAGCCAGTCATTGTACCAGTTGCTGGTCACCTAGGTGCAAAACAGACACATCTGATGATGGGCAGGGGTGGGAGGTAGTGTGTGTATGTGTGTGTGTGTACGCGTGCCCCTGGTTGTAAAAGGGCTGGCTAAATGGCCCTATGTTGTATGCACTGTTTTCCTTGCAGGACTAATGGAGATCAGCATATTAAACAAAGACAAACAGAAATATGTTTGTCCTACTAGCTGACACACACAGCTGATTACACACATGTTAACAAAACAATAGCTGTCTCTCCCTCCATAGTTTCCTGACACACACACACACACACACTTTATCTCTCACATACATACATACACACACACACACACACACACACATTCTCACACAGAATGTGAATGAGTGTGTGTGCATCTGTGTGTGTTTATATACTGTAAGTGAGTGTGTGTGTGTGCGTGTGAGCACTGACAAACACCAGCCTTAGAGCCCTACTGTCTGCCTGATATTCCATTTTATTCCTAAGATGTATTCACACCTGCCATGACATCATGTTGTCTGTGTCAGTGGAGTTTTACAGTAATGCAGGAGATCTACCCAGTGGAGATCAGAGAGAGAGAGAGAGAGAGAGAGACAGAGAGACAGAGAGAGAGAGAGAGCGCCTGGGTCTGTGGTGACTTGACTGTGAGATACAGTTTAGCGTTTGAATGAATCCCAAAAGTCAAAGTCCTGCGCAGGAAGCCAATTTGCGTAGCATATGTGCTGATGGGAAAAATTATGTTTCCTCTGAGGTTCTCTGACCGTACAAAGACAAACATGCTGGCACCTCGGCGCCCCGGCTGAATTAGTAGTGTTTGTCGAGTGCATTCTGCAGCTTCATGAGTTGTGTCCCGGGGATGTGTGGCGTGGAGCCCGGGCCAGACAAGCGGGGCGTAGAACCCAGCCCAGATGAGCCAGTTAATCACCTGGAGCTGCTTCTGACAGGCCTCATGGGAAAGTCATTAGGAGATGGTTCAGGAGGCGGCCTGGGCAGCCCAGGGGAGCAAGGCGGGGTGTGTGTGTGTGTGTGTGTGTGTGTGTGTGTGTGTGTGTGGAGAGATGAGAAAGCTTTTAGTTCCTGGCAGGAGGGTGCACACCCAGAGAGAAGCCGGCACAAGAGAAAGAAAAACAACAACAAAAGCACATCATCCTCACTGTTACCCCCCCCCCCCCCCAAACACACACACACACACACACACACGTCTCGGTTTTCATCAGGGAACAAGGCCAAGGTCGTCACACAGCCCATCTCTACCAGCCACAACAGTGATGACATCACTGCATAGGGCAGTCATTAGTGGCCTCGTCTAATCAGCCACCACCGTCACCCTGTATTCTAATTAAGCATCCCTGCAATCACTCACCGCTAATGACTCCTTGTGTACTACATGCTAACAATGCTTTAATGGGGACACACCATTAATAACCAACTAAGGGGAGTTTTGAGTTACTCCTAGGAGGCAGTGATTTGTGAACACCATCAATTCACCCATGAATTCTGTGAGCAGTGTCCATGTCCATATAACAGTGTCCATGTCCATATAACAGTGTCCATGTCCATATAACAGTGTCCATGTCCATATAACAGTGTCCATGAACATTGTAGTGATCTGGGGGTATTTGGGCTTTTATTTTGACAGACCACTATGTGATGGAGTGTTTACAGTCATTTTTGTACCGCCCACTAACACTACATGTGTTCCGCCCACTAACACTACATGTGTACCGCCCACTAACACTACATGTGTACCGCCCACTAACACTACATGTGTACCGCCCACTAACACTACATTTGTACCGCCCACTAACACTACATTTGTACCAACACTACATGTGTACCGCCCACTAACACTACATGTGTACCGCCCACTAACACTACATTTGTTCCGCCCACTAACACTACATGTGTACCGCCCACTAACACTACATTTGTACCGCCCACTAACACTACATTTGTACCGCCCACTAACACTACATTTGTACCAACACTACATGTGTACCGCCCACTAACACTACATGTGTACCGCCCACTAACACTACATTTGTTCCGCCCACTAACACTACATGTGTACCGCCCACTAACACTACATTTGTACCGCCCACTAACACTACATTTGTACCGCCCACTAACACTACATGTGTACCGCCCACTAACACTACATTTGTACCGCCCACTAACACTACATGTGTACCGCCCACTAACACTACATTTGTACCGCCCACTAACACTACATTTGTACCGCCCACTAACACTACATTTGTACCAACACTACATGTGTACCGCCCACTAACACTACATTTGTTCCGCCCACTAACACTACATGTGTACCGCCCACTAACACTACATTTGTTCCGCCCACTAACACTACATTTGTTCCGCCCACTAACACTACATGTGTACCGCCCACTAACACTACATGTGTACCGCCCACTAACACTACATTTGTTCCGCCCACTAACACTACATTTGTACCGCCCACTAACACTACATTTGTTCCGCCCACTAACACTACATTTGTTCCGCCCACTAACACTAACAACATTTAGGCTAAAACATGAGGGAGCTCCTTTCAGCCAATGGCCTGGGGCGTGGGGTATGAGTTGTTTTTTTAGGTCACTGATGTTATAATGTGTGTTGTTCTAAGGATGTTGTTCTGTGTTGTTCTAAGGATGTTGTTCTGTGTTGTTCTAAGGCTGGTGTTCTGTGTTGTCCCAAGGGTGCTGTCCGGTGCTGGCTTCCCCCACTCCGGAGTCCTCCTCTGCTGGCCGACTCTGTTTTAATGGGTGCGCTCCAGTCACACAGGCATCCATGTTTTTAATGAATGGCATCACTTGTCTTCCAGTGTGAACAAGCCTACTGTGTGTGTGTTCTGTTGTGTTTGCCCTGAGAGGAGCTGTGGGAATGTGGTGTGTATCTCTGAGAGGTGGGGTTGTGTGTGGTGTGTGTGGTGTGTGTGTGTGTGTGTGAGGGGATACTGCTCAGAGTGGCAGAGGGCCTGGGATGAGGATGCTGCTGGCCAAATTTTAAAAGCATCAACTCTATTAAACTAGTACAGTCATGGCCTTCCTCCCATCGCTCACATCGCTACACACACACACACACACAACACACACACACACACACACTCACTCTCTCTCTCTCTCTCTCTCTCTCTCTCTCTCACACACTCACACACACCACCACACACACACACACACACACACACACAACACACACACACACACTCTTTCTCACACACACACACACGCACACACCCCTCTTCCCCCTTCATCTGTGACATGCTAATGGGTCTGGAGGAACATTAAGAGACAGCTGTGGAGATGAGAGGGAGAGAAACAGGAGAGAGACGGAGAGAGAGAGAGAGACGGAGAGAGAGAGAGACGGAGAGAGAGAGAGAGAGAGACAGAGAGAGAGAGACAGAGAGAGACAATAGACATGTCCAAAGTCCTACACCTTCTGCACAATGTCTCTTAATGTTTTGTTTTGTATTAATTCTATGATTGTCTCTGTGATGCTCTCTATGCTTTGGAAATGCAACATATGATGTCATGCCAATAAAGTGCATTTGAATTGAATTGAATTGAGGTGCAGGACAGAGAGAGAGGGAGAGAGCGAGAGAGAGTGCAGGAGAGAGAGTGAGAGAGAGTGCAGGACAGGGAGAGAGAGAGAGAGTGCAAGATAAGAGTGGGAGAGAGCAACAGGATGGAGGCAGGAGAGAGAGACAGGGAGAGGGCTAGAGAGACAGGTGTGAGGAGGGACAGACGGGCCGCTGTGGAGAGATGACTGTGTGACGGTCTCCTCTCAGCCCTCAGGTGTGAGTAGTTCCTCTTGTGCTTGTCCAGAGGGAGGCTGTTTAATCTGATGGGCCCACACATCAGGCAGGAGCCTCCACTAATCTGAAGTGCTAATATTTGATCGTGGCTGTTGATGGCTCCACCACAGACATGTCTTCAGCTCAGCTGGGACTGGGGAAGGGCTTGTCGCTGTGTGTTTGACCAAAGAAGCTGTTTACACGGGCTTCAGCACAGGTGATGAGCGGTGACGTCTGGCTGCAGATGTTTTAAGAGAATATTAATGAAGGCAATGGAGATGTGGAGATGTGACTTCAGCACAATGGAGGAGTTGTGGTGTGGTGTGTTGTGTGTGTGTGTGTGTGTGTGTGTGTGTTGTGTGGTGTTGTGTGTGTGTGTGTGTGACAGAATGGAGGAGGTGTGTATGTGTGACAGCATGGAGGTGTGTGTGTGTGTGGTGTGTGTGTGTGTGTGTGTGTGTGTGTGTGACAGACTGGAAGAATCGAAATGTGTGTGTGCGTATCAGAATGGAGATGTGTCTGTGTGTTTGTGTGTGTGTGTGTAACAGAATGGGGAATGTGGATTTGTGTGTGTGTGTGTGTGTATGTGTGACAGCATGGAGGAAAGGAGGTGTGTGTGTGTTTGTGTGTGTGTGTGTTGTGTGTGTGTGTGTTGTGTGTGTTGTGTGTGTGGGGGCTGTGTAAGAGTACAGAGGAATGGATATGTGTGTGTGTGTGTTACAGAATGGAGGAACGTAAATGTGTGTGTGTGTGTGTGTGAGTAACAATGGAGGGATGGGGCAGCCTCCTCTCACTCCATCTCTTTCTCTTTTTCTTCCCTGCCAGCCCCTCTCACTCCATCTCTCTCTCTCTCTCTCTCTCTCTCTCTCTCTCTCCCTCTCTCTCTCTGTCCCCCATCCATCCTCTCTCAGGCTGTGAGTTCATTCTTTGGGCTTCATGCAACTGCAGTCTGATTGAGTTTTTAACTTTAACAGTTTGTGGGGATGTGAATATATTTCCTCAGGGCAGAGTGCCATTTGTCTCACTTCCTTCATACACAGTTATATCACTACACAATCAGACCATAGTGATATCACAGCACAATCAGACCATAACACATCACTACACAATCAGACCATAATCACATCACTACACAATCAGACCATAGTGATAATCACTACACATCAGACCATAATCACATCACTACACATCAGACCATAGTGATATCACTACACAATCAGACCATAATCACATCACTACACAATCAGACCATAGTGATATCACAACACAATCAGACCATATCACATCACTACACAATCAGACCATAATCACATCACTACACAATTCAGACCATAAGTGATATCACTACACAATCAGACCATAATCACATCACTACACAATCAGACATAGTCGCATCACTACACACATCAGACCATAGTAACTACAAAAGTCATAGTAAGACCGTAGTAATACTCCTAAACAGCATATTGTACTGTTCTCATCTAGCATGAACAGCAAGTTCAAGTTGCTTCTTCATTATCTTCTCCAAGGGAACAGGCAGAGTGTCGTCTTGGGTCCAATTTAATAAAGAAAAGGGAAAACTGAAATAAATGCAAATTACACAGGTAAGTATAAAATATTACTAATCATAGGCTCATTTCTGTCTCCCACAGGTAAGTGTGCTTCTAATTAACCCAATCATACCCAATAATTAACCTAATTCATTACATGTGTCTCTTCTTTCTCTAACCAAACTAAATATAGATAGACAGATAAATAGATAGATGATTGATCCAAAAGGAAACTTGTACATCCCGCCGCTTGTAAGACACATACTGATACAGTACATTCATCACACACAAGGACAGGGAAAAGAACAACACCAATGGAACAGACATTCATGGATTCAGTCGCTGTGAGAGCACCAGCAGGGGGAGAGTGCAAAAAGTGGGTGGATGTGTCCATAAGTCTGCAGGGGTGAGGCTTAAAATCAGTGCATGTATCATAGGGGTAGTGCAAAGTGGAGTTCAGATAAATATAACGCGTCAGTCAGAACAGGAAAGTACTGACTGCTCCACTAGCTGGTGGAAAACAGAGGCAACAGATGGTGCCTGTGGCATGGAGAGAGGCAGTCAAGCTGAATGGCCCAGGGAAGTCTGTCTGTTGAGCATGACAGTGACAGGAGTCTTCCACTGAACATGTAGGGGATGAACTGAAATGCTTCTCTGTCTGTTTAGAGTGCTGTGTAGGGGATGTTCTGAACATGCTCCTCTGCCTGTTTAGATGCTGTGTAGGGGTGGCGCTCATTGTCCTTATTGACATGAGTTTGCTGTGGGTCCTTTTCTCAACTACCAATGCAATGGACTCCAGCTCCATGCCAATCACAGAGCCAGCTTTTCTCACCAGTCTGTCTGTACGTCCAGAGTCCCTCTTCTGGGCACTGCACCCCAGCACACCACAGCATAGAAGAGAACGCTGGCGATGACTGAGTAGTAGAGCATGCAGTAGGGGTTTCTGCAGATATTAAAAGACCCCAGCCTTCTCTGGAAATAATCATCTCTGCCCCCTCCTATAAAGTGCGTTTGTGTTTGCTGTCCAGTCCAGTTTATTGTCCAGGTGCAGCCCCAGATATTTGTGGGTCTGGACAACTTCCACATTGACCCCTCAATGGAGAACTGGCAGTGGAGGGGAGCTGGACCTCCTGTAATCCACCACCATGTCCTTGGTCTTGGAAGTGTTCAGCAGCAGATGATTCACCTGCACCATTCCACACAGTCCTTCTCCAGGCTCCTGCACTCCCCCTCTTGTCCATCTCTGATGCATGCACTGCCACAATAGCAGTGTCATCAGAGACCTTTCTGCATGTGGCATAACTGTGTTTGTGGCTGAAGGCCGACTTGTAGAGGGTGAACAATACAGGAGACAGAACAGCAGATGGTGCAGCAGGCAGATGATGCATCTTTCCACTCCTACTTTCCCCTGATATGCAAACTGTAGCGGATCGAGTGCATGGCTCATCTGGGGTCTGAGGAGGTGCAGTAGTAGCCGCTCCATTGTCTTCATTATGTAGGAGGTTACAACAACAGGCCTGAAGTCATTCAGTTTGGAACTTTGGAACTGGGATGAGGCATGATGTCTTCCACAATGTTGGCACCCTCCCAGGCTGTAAGCTAAGGTTGAAGACGTGCTGTAGAGGCTCACCTAGTCCACCC
>PYXC01000414.1:155000-162500 GCA_015244755.2 Tenualosa ilisha | reverse complement strand
CTTCTTCCACCAAGGAGCCTCGCAGGCAATGCAGTGACACAGTGGAGTTTTAGATTTGACTGAATGTAGGAATTTAGTATCATTGTACAATGAATTGCTGATGTAAACAACAAAATGAGCATGCACAATAAATGCATTTCTGAAGTATTATGAATAACATTTTTTTTTTTATTTCATGTACAAAAAAAACATCATGTCCAAAAATGTATTTGTGTCTCTTATCGTGAAAGGAAAACAAAACATGTATGTAACTCGTCAGCAACATGTTTATACAAAAAACACATTTAAATGTTGACATCCTTATAGGATTGTTAAGAAGAGAACAGTTTCACACCCACGCTATTGGGACAGATGGGGAAACGTTGCCAATGTTGAGGCAGCAGACTGACCATCTTGCCAAGAGATGGAGGCTCTCCTGGAGCTGCAGACTGGCAGAGAAATGGCCTTTGTGCCTTCTAACAAGCCCAATCACCCTTTCAACGTGGACTGGGACAGCTGCTAATGCCTTTGATTACTCAAGTTCATGTGGGTAGAGTTTTCCCTTAGTATTGTGGTGCTTATGTTGGGAATAGGTTTGTGCTTTAGGCAGTATTGTGGTGCTTATGTTGGGAATAGGTTTGTGCTTTAGGCAGTATTGTGGTGCTTATGTTGGGAATAGGTTTGTGCTTTAGGCAGTATTGTGGTGCTTATGTTGGGAATAGGTTTGTGCTTTAGGCAGTATTGTGGTTCTTATGTTGGGAATAGGTTTGTGCTTTAGGCAGTATTGTAGTACTTATGTTGGGAATAGGTTTGTGCTTTAGGCAGTATTGTAGTACTTATGTTGGGAATAGGTTTGTGCTTTAGGCAGTATTGTAGTACTTATGTTGGGAATAGGTTTGTGCTCGGGTCCTTAGGTTTTTAGGTTGCTCAATAAAAATGTCACATGGAAACACATGACATGGGTAAACCTATTTGACACATGGGTAAACTAATCGAACACATGGGTAAACTAATTGAACACATGGGTAAACTAATTGAACACATGGGTAGACTAATTGAACACATGGGTAAACTAATCGAACACATGGGTAAACTAATTGAACACGTGGGTAAACTAATTGGACACGTGGGTAAACTAATTGGACACATGGGTAAACTAATTTGAATCTGTTCCTTACTGGGCCGCCATATCAAGTCAGACAAGACAAGACATCATGCAAGACAATCAGTGTACTGTTACAAATTCATCCGGCAGTCCACTTTGGTACGTGAAATATATCATTTATATACATCATATTATGACAAGAAATGTAGCGGTAAGTTCAGTCTCATTCTCATTAGAATCATTCCAAAGCTTTGGAAGGAAGACAGTCCAGATTTTGCACCTTGAGGAATTCTGACACAAGAGCAAAGCCAACCATCAGCCAACCAACCATCTTTTGTCAGTCTGCTCACAGTTGCTTGGGTTATCTGAACAGCAGCCGTAATCAGCTGTCTGATGACTCATCTCCACTGTCATCACTGTTGTCATCACAGGGAGCCTCCGGTCCAGGATCACATCTCCCTCTCTTTCTTCTGACTGCTTGTGGTTTTGCTCAAATTTGCTGTGGTTGCTTGTGTTTCTTTGGTGTTGCTTAGGTGTAAGACAAACAAACACACTTGGTACCTGGTCTGGATTCAGTGGGTTCCCACTCTTCAGAGCCACAGTGGTAGAATTAGACAGAATGAGATTAGTTTATCTTAGAAACATCCAGTAAAGTTCTAGTGACCTGTGTGAAGTGTTATCCATACTACTAAGGGGCCAGTGTAGAGCAACCGTCTACTAAATCCTCCTCTCAGTAATGACGCTTCATGAGTCCAATACGCTACCCATCACAGAACAGAACCGGCCTTTTTAATCAGTGTGTTTTGGGTCATTAGCTGTGAAGCCCCAGCAAAGGAAAGTTAGTACCACTCTGATTAGCTCAGTTTAGCAAGCTGAAGTCAGCTACATTTATACCCTGGTGATGAATAAAGATAGCGAGTTATCAACCAAAATTGTCCTCAGTATCGTGTTTTGAGGTGTACCAACTTGCCAATGCAGATCAGAGAGTTTGAACAACATGAGCAGCTGAAAGCCCTGCCCCCAGAAACGAACCGAGCTCCATCTCCATAGTGTTCAGTGGAACTACTAGCAGGGCACCTGATTGACCTGCAGCCAAAGTGAACCTCCGTTTTCCCCCACGGTGCCACAGTGTTTGTTTGGTTTCCTTTTGCTTTTTTGTGGGCGTAACGGGGCGTTAACCAGACTTGCCCTCTGTATCTCTATCAGTACAACACATGGCTCCACAAAGAAATTCGATTGGCTGGTGTCTTGACTGTCAGTGACATTGTCCGGTCAGAATCCTGGAAATAAAATAAGATAATTACTAAAAACGAAGCTGGGTCTCGTTGCAAACGCCACGGATTATGATTATTTGTAGTGTGTTAAGGTAACTCAGGCCAACACTATGACCATGCAGGGCTCAACTGTCTGGTCTATTCAGCTTTAGGATATCAGGACTGATAGAAATGATGTGGGCACTGCTCTCCCAAAAGCCTGTGCCTGTGTGTGTGTGTGTGTGTGTGTGTGTGTGTGTGTGTGTGTGTGTGTGTGTGTGAATGAATGTGGGCACTGCTCTCCCAAAAGCCTGTGCCTGGGTGTGTGTGTGTGTGTGTGTGAATGAATGTGGGCACTGCTCTCCCAAAAGCCTGTGCCTGGATGTGTGTGTGTGTGTGTGTGTGAATGTGGGCACTGCTCTCCCAAAAACCTGTGTGTGTGTGTGTGTTTGTGTGCGTGTGTGTGAATGTGGGCTGTGCTCTGCCAAAAGCATGTGCCTGTGTGTGTGTGTGTGTGTGTGTGTGTGTGTGTGTGTGTGTGTGTAAATGTGGGCTGTGCTCTGCCAAAAGCCTGTGCCTGTTGATACAGTTCTGTTCTGGACGAGCTAAGTGCTTGGGGAGTATGTGTATCTGTGTGTGTGTGTGTGTGTGTGTGTGTGTGTGTGTGTGTTAACAAACTGGGTTATGGTGTTGCAGGAAGAGGTCCATCAGGCTCTTTTTTCTAAGTCTGTGAATGTGTGTGTGTGTGTGAGAGAGAGAGAGAGAGAGAGAAAGAGATCAGACTGGGTTGTCACATGAAGAGTTCCATCAGGCTGTGTTTGTGTGTGTGTTTGTGTAAGTGTGTGTGTGTGTGTGTGTGTGTGTGATCATTCGGGCTGTGTTTGTGTGTGTGTGTGTGTGTGTGTGTGTGTGTGTGTGTGTGACTGATAAGACTGATGCAGATGGCAGAGAGGAGTTGGAGGAAGAGAGTTGATTTTTCAGTGACGGGAAGTTCTGGTGAACCCAACTCCTCACGCCTCAGCAGACGGCTTTCAAGCAGAAGGAGAAAAGAGAGTGTGTGTGTGTGTGTGTGTGTGTGTGTGTATCAGAGGCGGCTATTATAAACTACAAGGGAAGCTCTACGTCCCTCAAATGCCACCAGAAAGTTTGTCATTAAAATATCCTAATAGGTTACAATATTATATTAACATGTGGAGACTGGTTGACTTAATATTTGTGGATGAAATGTTCGGCAAGATGGTGATTTCTCCCACGTCGTAACTTGATTTTACCGTTGAAATCCTGTGGCTGCACTTCCCATTGACACACTGAACCTAAGACAGCAGTGGACTGCAGTGTCTTCTTTCGTCTTGCAAAGCTGGGTGTTCACTGGACAAATGCCTCAAACATGTGATTCACTGGGGGTGAATGGACAGAGGGTTGACACTGACGCTAAGCCTCTCCATATTGGGTGGATGAACTGTTGGAAAAAGGGCAGGACTTCATTTTGATTGACAGGAAGGCTTTAAGTTGAAGGAAGTCATGGCAAAGTGAAGACATGATGCAGGCGAGCTACAGCTATTCATCAGCTCTCACTTTTTTTTTGGCATTTACAGTCTTCTGCAAATAAAATGGCAAATATAAATATAAAATTAAATATAACTTGTATGTGATTTTTTTTGCTTCTGTTCCTCTTCAGTAGTGTAGCCAGAGATGGTTCTAAACGATCTTTGGTGTATGATGGCTTTACAAGCTAAGTTGCAAACGGGAATTCTAGCCAGCTAGCTCTGAAAACAGCAGTTGCTATTGCTAATATTGTTTACTTGATTTCCGAAGGCATTGGATGATCTTTATGACAAGAGACTCGAAAAAACGCAATTGGCAAATTCCCCAAATTTAACAAGTGACGGAGAAATAATAACCTGTTTAGGGCACATTGAATGACAGCTAGGCTATATGATAATGTGCTGTGTAAAATGCATTTGAACTTGATTGGAACATTTAAACTGGATGACTGAAAGTGCTGTGGACGATCTCAATGTTATGAGTCAGTGGCTAAATGTAATAGGCCTGTGTCTTGTGGTGACTTAAAGCTAGGAACAGACCTAACGATTATTAACCCCAATATTGATACAATGGAACGTCTGGGCCAGTCATAGGTAATCCGAGGTAATCAACAGTAGTTGCGGTGTTCAATTGCGGCAGGAGTTGTTGTGTGTTTGAGTGACAGTTCTGAAATGCTGCGATTCTTTAATTGTTGATGCAATTACGACTGAGTCAGACTAAATAAAACATTATTATCTTAATAAAACATGTTTGATATTATCTTAATAAAACATGTTTGATATTATCTTAACCGGTTCGTATGGTCGCTATGATACCAATGACATTAAAACACCAACAACTCAATTGTTAGGTTTGTGCTGATAATCAGCTCCCAATCACCCCCACAGTGAGTCTGTAGGTTTGGCCTGCTCAGTCTCGTTCTAATCTCTAGGTTTGGCCTGCTCAGTCTCGTTCTAATCTCTAGGTTTGGCCTGCTCAGTCTCGTTCTAATCTCTAGGTTTGGCCTGCTCAGTCTCGTTCTAATCTATAGGTTTGGTCTGCTCAGTCTAGTTCTAATCTCTAGGTTTGGCCTGCTCAGTCTCGTTCTAATCTATAGGTTTGGTCTGCTCAGTCTCATTCTAATCTCTAGGTTTGGCCTGCTCAGTCTCGTTCTAATCTCTAGGTTTGGCCTGCTCAGTCTCGTTCTAATCTATAGGTTTGGTCTGCTCAGTCTCATTCTAATCTCTAGGTTTGGCCTGCTCAGTCTCGTTCTAATCTCTAGGTTTGGCCTGCTCAGTCTCGTTCTAATCTCTAGGTTTGGCCTGCTCAGTCTCGTTCTAATCTCTAGGTTTGGCCTGCTCAGTCTCGTTCTAATCTCTAGGTTTGGCCTGCTCAGTCTCGTTCTAATCTCTAGATTTGGCCTGCTCAGTCTTGTTCCAATCTATGGGTTTGGTCTGCTCAGTCTAGTTCTAATCTCTAGGTTTGGCCTGCTCAGTCTCGTTCTAATCTCTAGGTTTGGCCTGCTCAGTCTCGTTCTAATCTGTATTTTGGCCTGCTCAGTCTAGTTCTAATCTCTAGGTTTGGCCTGCTCAGTCTCGTTCTAATCTCTAGGTTTGGCCTGCTCAGTCTCGTTCTAATATGTATTTTGGCCTGCTCAGTCTAGTTCTAATCTCTAGGTTTGGCCTGCTCAGTCTCGTTCTAATCTGTAGGTTTGGCCTGCTCAGTCTCGTTCTAATCTGTATTTTGGCCTGCTCAGTCTCGTTCTAATCGTAGAAGACGGAAAAAAACTCAGTAGTTTTGTTTCTATCTTAAGCTAAGCACATAGGAGCCTACTAATACAAAAGTCATCGTTGATTAATTTCATGTGAGCTTCCCTTACGTCAGCAAGCATGCAGGGGGCACGAGGCTAGCAGTGCCCAGGGCTACTACATGTGGCCGCTGTTTTACAATGAGCAGGATGCATTTGAGTGCAGCGCTGCATTTGAGATGAATCAGCTTGGAAACACATTTAGGTGCAGAGCTGCATTTGAGATGAATCAGCTTGGAAACACATTTAGGTGCAGAGCTGCATTTGAGATGAATCAGCTTGGAAACACATTTAGGTGCAGAGCTGCTTTTAAACACAAGTCTCCAACAAAAAACATCACACAGCAGATTCAAAGACGAGAATGTGTGTGTTCTCTTCTTCATGTTCGAACATTTGAAAGAGTGTATGTTCTCTCTTAAATGTTCTGCACAAGAATGTGTGTGTTCTCTTCATGTTTGAACATTTGAAAGAGTGTGTGTTCTCTTTCAAATGTTCTGCAAAATAATGTGTGTTCTTTTTCAAATGTTCTGCACTTTTAGGCCCATTTCTCATTTGCATTTGGATGCAAAGGGTGACCTTTGAAGATATTGTTGGGTCAAGTGTGACAAGGGTCAAGTGTGATGCTCAGCACATGTTCAGACATCTAAAGGTCAAGCAAAGTGCAGGAATGCCAGACACACCCTCAGGAGGACAGGAAGAGAGTGGGAATGAAGCTCTGTGTGTGTGTGTGTGCATGTAAATGGAGGTTGTGTGTGTGTGTATGTTGGTGAAGGTTGTGTGTGTGATGTGTGCACAGAATGCCTTCAGATGGCACAGGTGCTTGCCTGTACGTATGCATTTGCTTGTGTATGTGGATGCGTTTTGCTTATGTGTGTGTGAATATGCGTTCTTGTGTGTGGATGAATATGCTTAGTGTGTGTGGTTGTGTTTGCTTGTGTGTGTGAACGAATGTGTAACTCAAAGGTCTGCAGATCAGTCAGGATGTCCCAGTGCTGCAGGGGGTTAGGGAGTGAGCAGCATGTCACATGCAATGTTAAAGACACTCTTGCTAAATTTAAAATAATGAGTGTTTGAATAAAACAAGCCTACTTTTCAGACACAGGGACTGAATTCATCAATTTCATCACGAGCGCTACCCTAGTAAGGTCATTTGGCAACACAAACAATTGCTGTCAGAAACCATCTCAGTGCAAAAGACTCAACTCAAGTCTCCCATCTGATGGCTGCGTGACCCAGCTGTAAGTTCTGCAGCGGGTGCTTGTGTTCTTGTGTTCTCACTCTGTACCCATGTGTGTATTGTGACCTGGTTCTTTGCTGCAGTCCAGCACAGGCTATAAAGGCAAGCTCAAAATCAGAACACTTCCCTGAATGTTCCTGAAAAAGGGGACATTCCTGTTTCTACTGTCAATCAATTCAAAATCATTCAAACAAGTTGTGTTTTAGGGACAAAGTGGGTTCTCTTGTTTTTCTTCTGGGACATCTGGTCACCCTATTCACAGGCCAAGACTGGACTCACATTCAGACACTTTAGGCTTCAGCACTTCATGGACATTTGAACAACAGGCTTTCTCACATGGGTTGGCATGGATCGACACATTGTTGCAACATTGAGATGAATCATAGTAATCTCTTTGAATGGTGTGTGTGTGTATGTGTACTGTATGTGTGAGTATGGTGTGTTCATGCGTGTGTGGGTGTGTATGTGTGTGTGTGTACAAGTATAAGCTGTCTGGATGTGTATGTGAGTATATGCTGTCTGGATGATGTGTTCACGCCTGTGTGTGTGTGTGTGTGTATGTGTGTGTGTGTGTGCTGTCTGGATCTGTCCTGCG
>PYXC01000414.1:127500-150000 GCA_015244755.2 Tenualosa ilisha | reverse complement strand
CTTGGTCCCATTGTGAAGCAGCAAAAGTGTAGCTTTTGGGTTGTAAACTGTATGAAAAGTGGACCTTGTTGTTTCCCATCTCTTGTACTTTGTTGCCTCCTGTCTCTGCTTCTTCATGGCCTCTCCAAAGCTTTCAGACCAGCTGCAGGAGCTCTATAGTATGATGAGCGCAACAGAAACTGGGTAAAGTTGAGGCAGCACATATCTGTGAGGTTCACAGCTGCAAAAACAAAACAGGCACACAGTAATGCCATAATCTCAACCATGATTGTGAGCCTTAAGCTATTTGGGCACCAGTGATTAACTGTGCTAATATGGGCTATTTTAGCATCAGTGATGGAAACTGTGCTTAGATGCCCTGGACAGGCAGCAGGGGGCAGTAGTGCCCTGGCCACCATAACTTACCTCCATACTGACCTTTGAGTCTGGTTGAAAAACCCTATTTACTTAGCGCAGCCGCAGCCACACACACACACACACACGCACACGAGCTTCTTCTTTCAAACAGGACAGGATTACTATCTTGCCTTGATATTCATTTATGATCTCCTGACTGTTGTGCTGTCTTCCTTTGATTCTGCAGGGACTTCCTGTCTCTCGTCTGAGTTCAAAGAGGAGCTACTTCACAGTGATGCCCCAGGGCACCCTGTCAGAACATGCTACAGCATGGCACAGCCTTTAGCTTAATGAAGGTGGGATCAGAGGAATTAGCACAAGTACAGAGGAAGAGAGAGAAGTGCTCAAGAACACCTAGGACCCACTGTTCTAGTGATGGATTGTGCTCTTAAAAATGTGAGTCAATAAATCTGTCATGTTGTGTAATATGAAATTATTCAGTTGGAATAAACGTGAAGGTGTTTTGTGGTAAAGAGGCCAGGTTGACCCTGTGCTGGGGGCTAACTATGATGAGGCCAACCCTGTGCTGGGGGTAACTATACGCCAGTCTGCATATGAGGCCAACCCTGTGCTGGGGGTAACTATACGCCAGTCTGCATATGAGGCCAACCCTGTGCTGGGGGTAACTATACGCCAGTCTGCATATGAGGCCAACCCTGTGCTGGGGGTAACTATGCGCCAGTCTACATATGAGGCCAACCCTGTGCTGGGGGTAACTATACACCAGTCTGCATGTGATGCCAACCCTGTGCAGGGGGTGACTATACACCAGTCTGCATATGAGGCCAACCCTGTGCTGGGGGTAACTATACGCCAGTCTGCATATGAGGCCAACCCTGTGCTGGGGCTAACTATATGATGATAACCCTGTTAACTATACGCCCCAGGCTCCACCAGGGTGTGGATGTGGGGGATGTGTCCACCTACGGGCTCCACCGGGGTGTGGATGTGGGGGATGTGTCCACCTACGGGCTCCACCGGGGTGTGGATGTGGGGGATGTGTCCACCTACGGGCTCCACCAGAGTTGGGGCCAATAAACACGTGGCTGTGTGTTTGCACCCACAGACCTGAGCATGCAGAGAACCACAAGCCCAAATACTAATCTCTGTGTGAGCAGCTGAAAAAAGACTGGGCGAGACATTAGTCTGTATTTTTCATTGACTTCCTACTAACCCCTTTGGGTGGTGGTACCACTCCACAGTCTTCTTGGCACCATCAGGATTACACTGGTGCTCTGGCAGAAACATGACAAGCAGAATAAACGTGCAGATGAAACAGTCATGTCAAGTCAAGAGGTCACAAAGATAAAACAAAGTCATGTCTTCAGCCAAGAGGTCAGCAGGCCCAGCTAGAAAAAAAACAGACAAAGAGTGAGAAAGAAAGGACTGCATCCAGTATCCAGTGGTCCTAATCTGTTTCTGTTGCAGCCCTGATCTGGCTCAACTGAGTGTTTCCCTGGGGCATCAGTAGAGCAATTTGTTTTATCTGCGGGCAAAAGAACTTTAGAAGACTGATGGCCAGCTACCAAACTATGATCTATAATTTAACCTGCCCAAAACAATGGGGAAAGTGACAGGACTGACCTGAAGTATTCATGTGCAGTGACACTGCTCAAAATGCTTGGGTTATTGAGCACATGAAAGACTAAAACTGATCTGAGATGAGGCACTCTGTTGAATCCCAATGTAAAATAGCCATTTCGGCTTTGGGCAGCAGGACAGCTCATTTAGTCAGATTAGCATATCAATAGTGTGGTGGCTCTCTGTGCACTGCGGGCCTGGAACACACAGAAGTAGAGGAGTGGGGATGCCCTAAAGGTTGAGCATCTCTATCAGGTGGGGGAGTGGCAGACAAGCTTCGGAGAACTGACCATGTTGCTGACAGCTGTTGCTGTCGATGGCTCTATTGCCAACTCAACAGGTTAAACTGACCACAAATCAGCCAGCAAAGGTCTGCTGTATTTCTGCTGAACTCTTTGTGGTTCTGTATGTGTGTGTGCTAGTCTGTGAAGGACATGAGACAGTAGGTTGGAGTTTAGGCTCCCAGTACACAGCTCTTATTATCATGACAAAGACTCCTCCAACAGCGCAAAACTGAGCACTCATTCATAGTGAAAGGTGGGGACACCCGAAAATATTTGGTCAAAAACAACTTTTAAATTATTAACACTTTGGCCAGAATGTTGATGGCAACTTGCACGTTGGAAAAGGAAAACAGAAGAGAGAATTCCTTCACTGAACAATATTGACTGACTGCAGTACTTTTCATAGTGAGCTGCAAGGCAAGTTTATTTCTATAGTGCATGTCGTCCACAAAGGATATCAATTTTTATCAATTTTTCTTCTGTGACCTGAGAGGCCTAAGTGGTGTGTATCGCTGAAACATGTTGGATATCTTAGGTCCTGTCCCATTTAGCGATTTAAACACAAGCAACAATGCTTTAAAGTAAATTCTGTGACTTACTGGTAGCCAATGCAGGGACTTTAGAATTGGCATTTTAGACCAGTTGAATATATTTGATGGTCTTTTAAAAAAGACTTATAAACAGATAATTGCAGTAATCAACCCTACTGGAGATAAAGGCATGGATATGTTTTTCTAAATCCTTTTAGTTTGGAAATGTTTTTTAGGTGATAAAATGCTGACTTAGCAATTGCTTTCATGTGACTGTTGAAGTTTAGATCACTGTCAATGACGACCCCAAGACTTTTAACAGTCTCTTTTCCTTTTAGCCCCTTTGTGTTGAGGACAGTGACAATCCTGAGTCTTTCCTACTTCAGTTTTGTCTGTTAAGCTTAAGGAAATTGTGTGACATCCAGTCCTTAATTTGGTCCATACACTGATAAAGACATTGAAGGGGGACATAGTTACAAACAAAGTAAATTTGGGTGTCATCAGCAAAGCTATGAGATTGAATTGTTTGTGATAATTTGTCCAGGTGGGAGCATATAAAGGTTGAAAAATAATGGTCCAAGGACTAACGCCTGGGGAACACCACAGGTAAAGGACATTGGTGTTGAAGTATAGCTGCCCATGGCAACAAAGAAGCTTCTGTTTTGTAATAATGATTTTACCACTTCTTAACTATACCAGTGAACCCAACCCAGTGTTCAAAGGCAATGTAGTAGTATGTGATCAGCCGTGTCAAAAGTAGCACTGAGGTCCAATAACAACCAGTACAGATGTTTTGCCTGCATCAGTATTAAGATGTAAGTCATTCACAACTTTAATAAGAGCTGTTGACATGGAAACCTGACTGAAACTTCAAACCTAAAACAGCTATTTGATGTCAAGGTTGTTAATTGGTTGAAGATTTTTTTCAATGATCTTCCCAATAAATGGTAGATTGGACATGGGCCTGTAGTTGTTAGGCACTGAAACATCCAGGTTAGTCTTTTTCAGTAGGGGCTTTACAATTGTTTTTTTTTAGGAACTCAGGAAAATTCCATTCTCTAAAGATTAATTTATAATCTGGAGCACATCAGCTGCTACAAGGTGTAGAACAGATTTTAAAAGTTGGTCAGCAAAATATCCAATTCAGATGTGAAAGAACTCAGATTTTGTACTGTTTTCTCAAGTGTTTCATAGTCAGGAAAGCTGAATGTTGACAGAAAGTTTAGTTCCTCTCTGAGGACATTGGTTCCAGGTGTTGAACTATTTGCAACTGGGAAGTTATATTCAGTCTTATTTGATCAATTTTACCTCTGAAAAAAGATGCAAACTCATTGCTTTTATAAACTGAGAGAAGCTCAAGTTCTAGCTGTGATGTGGGTTTTGTCAACTTCTCAATAGTGGAAAATAGCACACAAGCATTGCTCATGTTCCTACTGATCATTTTGGAGAAGAAAGACTGTCTTGCTTTACAAATTTCATAGTTATATTTCTCTTTATGGTAATGGATGTGGAGATTAGATTTGCACCATTTTCTTTCAGTCTTCCTACACACTCTCCTTAGCAGTTTAACCTCTGGATTTTGATTCCATGATGCATTTTTGTCTGTGACTCTTTCGAGTTTTAACAGAGCAATATCATCCATAATTTATGTCCTCTTAGAATTAAAATTGGTCAGTAAGTGATCTACAGATTCTGATGGTTGACTTGAGGTCAGTGAGAGCACTTGCTGAAAGAGAAGACCTGTGTTGTCATTTATGATTCTCCTCCCTACAGTTATAGCCTTGTTCTGAATGTGAGGGGACATACAAACATCAAAGAAGATACAGAAAAGATCAGATAAAGTCAAGTCCTTAACAGTTGTAAAGACAACAAGACCCTTTGTGATTGTGATAACAAGGTTGAGAGTATGACCATGAGAGTGTGTCGGCACCTGAGTGTGTTCTGTTAGGTCAAAAGTGTCAATTAGTGTGAGTAGTTCTTTGATATAGGTGTTTTCTGCATTATCCACATGGAAGTTGAAATCCCCAGATATAATAAGACAGTCAAACTCCAAATAAATAGTCATTAACAGTTCACCAAACTCTTCAAGAAAAACTTCAGCTGAATGTCTTGGGGATCTGTAAACAGTCAATAATAAGATACTGGGAGAACCTTAAGGAGTTTTTGGGGGATTTTGGGGGAGCCGTTTCAATGAGTGTAGTACAACTGTTTGCTTGTTCCAGTCAGGTTTCAGTTAGAAACAAGAAGTCAAGATTATGTGTGCAGATAAAATCACGGATTAAAAATGACTTGTTTGAAAGTGATCTGAGATAAAGAAGAGCTAGTTCTACAGTGAGTGTGGGGGTCTTATCCACTGAAGCACTCTGAGATTGTGTAGGAACAGGCAGGAGATGAATTGCTGTTTGGTTTACCACATTGACAAGATGCACACAGACTCTTCTGTTTCTTGTGAGCACGGGAATAGAGAATGGCAGAAGTGCATTCTGGGTCCCTTCTTGTTTTCAAAACCACTCTCAGTACAGGGACCCACAGTGTATCAGACAATGTCATCATTAAGTATTATGCATTCGTGTACGTTCCACAGCATGTGTTTGGTTAACAGATCCTGTGGGTGTAGGAGGCTCCACCCTGTGCTTTTTGCATGCTGTAGTAGATCTGAGGAAAGCTGGAGTTTGTGGGCTAGTAAAGAGTGACTCATCCATGTTCTGAGGAAGAGCTGTGTACACTACTGCTTCTGAGTATCTTGGGCTGGAAAAAGACAGACTAGCAATTGGCAGCATCCTTTGCAAACCTACAGGGAATTTCAAGCGGGGTGGTGATGGGGATGGTAAAATCAAATCAGAGCATATTAGTGAATCTCTCTGATTCTGTGTGATTGAATCTGACATGTCCACCTGTTTCTGCTCATTTGATGTCAGAAGGGGTCATCAGTCAGAAGGGGTGGTGCAGATGTCTGCTGTATGCCGTTGTTATCTGGTGCTACATGCTCATATTCTTCATTTGAGGGCTAGGGTCCTGACATAGATGGTTTGTCCTGAGCTACTCCAGGAGTTTCCATGTCACCATGATCATGTGACACAGATGGCTGGTGTTTAGGTGCAGAGTGATTGTTGATGACCATGACTGGATCAGTCTGTGCAGCTTCAGCTTGTTTATCAGAGTTATTGTTGATCACAACAGGTTCTGTCTGCGCCATTACAGAGTGGTCATCAGGGAAGTGACCCATAGTCAGCAGATAGAGGGTTGCATGGTGGAGAGAGAGGCAATAGTGGTCAGCTAAAACTTTGGCCGCAAGGCAGCTGAGTTTTGTACTATTTGGTAAGAATCCTCTGCAAAAATTGTCTATGAAGTTTATTTGAAGGTAAAAACATGCCTTTGCCAGACGTGTGTTTAGACTGAATACTTGATCTTTGTGCCCAATCTTTGGTTCCAGGATGGAAATCCTCTGTTCTATCTCAGTGCCTTTTGTTCAGGACCTCCTGGGTCTTCACATTTTGTTTCAATCCAAAGTCAAGGTGAATTGATGCCCAGTTATTCCAGGCTGTATTGTCTGGCTTCACTAAAGTTTTCCTACTTTTAAAAACTAACCACTGAAAATTGCCATTCTTGTTAAACTAAACTAATGTTTTGAAAGTGAGATAAAATAAGAATGGAAAAATAGTGGAAAATAGTCAAAGAAAAAAGGTCAAGCAGGAGCAATGCAAAAAGTGTCCTACTTGCTAGTGTAGGAGGAGCAAAAAAAGACAGACTGACTGCAGTACTTTAGAGAGCAGTAGACTGACTGACTGCAGTACTTTAGAGAGCAGTAGACTGACTGACTGCAGTACTTTAGAGAGCAGTAGACTGACTGACTGCAGTACTTTAGAGAGCAGTAGACTGACTGCAGTACTTTAGAGAGCAGTAGACTGACTGACTGCAGTACTTCAGAGAGCAGTAGACTGACTGACTGCAGTACTTTAGATAGCAGTAGACTGACTGCAGTACTTTAGAGTGCAGTAGACTGACTGCAGTACTTTAGAGTGCAGTAGAATGACTGACTGCAGTACTTTAGAGAGCAGTAGACTGACTACAGTACTTTAGAGTGCAGTAGACTGACTGCAGTACTTTAGAGTGCAGTAGAATGACTGACTGCAGTACTTTAGAGAGCAGTAGAATGACTGACTGCAGTACTTTAGAGAGCAGTAGACTGACTGACTGCAGTACTTTAGAGAGCAGTAGACTGACTACAGTACTTTAGAGTGCAGTAGACTGACTGCAGTACTTTAGAGTGCAGTAGAATGACTGACTGCAGTACTTTAGAGAGCAGTAGAATGACTGACTGCAGTACTTTAGAGAGCAGTAGACTGACTGACTGCAGTACTTTAGATAGCAGTAGACTGACTGACTGCAGTACTTTAGATAGCAGTAGACTGACTGACTGCAGTACTTTAGAGAGCAGTAGACTGACTGACTGCAGTACTTTAGATAGCAGTAGACTGACTGACTGCAGTACTTTAGAGAGCAGTAGACTGACTGACTGCAGTACTTTAGATAGCAGTAGACTGACTGCAGTACTTTAGAGAGCAGTAGACTGACTGACTGACTGCAGTACTTTAGAGAGCAGTAGACTGACTGACTGCAGTACTTTAGAGAGCAGTAGACTGAACATGCTTGTGGTTTTCTAGACTAATGACACATTTCCAGGGTGCATTCAGTAGATGAGGTTTTGGCTTGGCTATAGTCACTATTCCAAAGGTCATCACAAAATACAATACTGTATGTGGCCACAGGATCAGCACCAGCTCTGTGTTAGCCACAGGATCAGCACCAGCTCTGTGAGGGCCACAACATAAGCACCAGCTCTGTGAGGGCCACAACATCAGCACCAGCTCTAGCTCTGTGAGGGCCACAACATCAGCACCAGCTCTGTGAGGGCCACAACATCAGCACCAGCTCTAGCTCTGTGAGGGCCACAACATCAGCACCAGCTCTAGCTCTGTGAGGGCCACAACATCAGCACAAGCCCACCTCCTCCAGCACCATCTCCTCAGTGATACTGTTTGGGTGCTATCTCCATGATGATGCTGTTTGGGCACTACCTCCATAACAACACAGTTTTGGTGCCATCTTGATGGCGATACTGTTTTGGTGCTGTCTCCATGGTCGCTGGAGGACCAGCTCTCAAAGAGACGGGGCAAAGCTAAAGATCTTCATTTTCTCTGGTATGGAGGAGCTGTATGATGTGAGAGAATGAGAGAAATATCTCAGTTTAACCTCACTTCCTTTAACATCTCCATCGGATGAAAGAAGTTATTTAAATGCTAATTTAATTCTTTTGTGCTTCCTTTCAAACATAAGTGGTGGAGCGATATCTGCTGGCTAAATAGCTGCTATATTACATTATCATGTATTAGCCTCTCACTCTGGCCCGCTCTCTCCGATTGCACATTTTCTCTTTCTGTCTTTCTTTCTTTATCTATCTATCTATCCTTCCCTCTCAGTGGCGGCAGCGCAAAGGTGCATGAAATGTCATTTGGTCCTTCTCACCATTTGAATGGAACTTATTTGAGATGTCCACACACAGCTAGATGAAGTCATCAGCTCAATTCACCAACAGTCTGATTTTGCGTGGTCATTTGTCACTGTGTGTGTGTGTGTGTGTGTGTGTGTGTGTGTGTATGTGTATGTGTGTGCATGTGTGAATATATGCAATAATAGAAAGGGAAGCTGTGACTATTATCTGAGAAATTCATTTGGAGTGAGTTTTGATGAGAATTCAGGACATCTTGCTGATGGCGTCGTTGTGTAGCCCTTTGTCACCTGGAGGAAGGAATAAATGCATCACAGTGGATTGGCCTTCTGGAGTGACTGACCGTGTAACTAGAGCACTCTTAAATCTCTTCTCCGTCCAAATGCAGTCGCTGCTCAACAATAAACTCCAGACCCATTTATGCAAGCCCTCAGGAATACACCTATATTTGACATAAATAGCAGCTGGCATGCAGTAATGCTCACCAAGGACATCTTATTGCCATGGCAACACTGAACATTTAGTGGGGCCTTGTGGGTAAAAATCTTCACTGTGATGACGAGATGTCCAACTCTGGTTCAGCCTAGTCAGTCTTACAAGGCCTACACTTACTAGCCAGGGAGCCTTGTGAAGAGTCCACCTCCATAGGGGAGTGTGAGGAGACGCAATGATCCTTTTGAAGAGCCTCCACCTCCATAGGGGAGTGTGAGGAGACGCAATGATCCTTTTGAAGAGCCTCCACCTCCATAGGGGAGTGTGAGGAGACGCAGTGGTCCTTTTGAAGAGCCTCCACCTCCATAGGGGAGTGTGAGGAGACGCAATGTCCTTTTGAAGAGCCTCCACCTCCACAGGGGAGTGTGAGGAGACGCAATGATCCTTTTGAAGAGCCTCCACCTCCATAGGGGAGTGTGAGGAGACACAATGATCCTTTTGAAGAGCCTCCATCTCCATAGGGGAGTGTGAAGAGATGCAATGATCCTCTGAGGAGCTCAAGCAGCCTGCATTAGTGAGCCTGGGCTCATATAGCTGGACTTGGCTGGACTGGGCTCAGTCTCGTGCTTCTACAGCTTGAAGGCTGATGTTAATTAAGATGTGACAGTTATGATCTTTTTATGTAAACAAACTCAAAAATGCCCCGTTAGCTCAGCACATTTAAGATTCCAATGAATATCCTCCATGAATTATTTATAAAACCATGGCCAGGGGAAAGAAAATAAAGTTTCTCTCAAATTTGTGGAAAGATTCTCTCAGCTCAGCTGCAAAATGCAACATTCCCAACATTCCCAACCCCCCTGTGGGGCTGTACGGCTGTGCCATCACACAGCGCCTATTCATGAGATCAGACTCCTGGAGAAATGCTCAGCTTCAGGCTGATGCCTCTCGATGGGCCGACTGAGTCTTCTTGCTTTGACAACAAGACAGATTCATCACAGTGAGGTGGAGACTATGGCACACTAAGAGAGATTTATCACAGTGAGGTGGAGACTATGGCACACTAAGAGAGATTTATCACAGTGAGGTGGAGACTATGGCAGACTAAGACAGATTCATCACAGTGAGGTGGAGACTATGGCACACTAAGAGAGATTTATCACAGTGAGGTGGAGACTATGGCACACTAAGAGAGATTAATCACAGTGAGGTGGAGACTATGGCACACTAAGAGAGATTTATCACAGTGAGGTGGAGACTATGGCACACTAAGAGAGATTTATCACAGTGAGGTGGAGACTATGGCAGAGTAGATGAACACAGTGAGAAGGAGACTATGACCGACTCAGACAGATTCATCACAGTGGTGGAGACCATGGTAGACTCAGACACATTAAAATTGTACACATATTCAAATGTCTGATTTTTCATGGGAATACGCAGCAGTACTGTACCAGTGCTTCAGAAACATACAGCATCATTGGGATACTGAACTGTAGCCAAACTCCTGAGTAAATGGATGTTGGATGGCTGTTAGTGTCACACCAACTCTGTAAGACCAGCTGACAAACCAACTTTTTATCCTCAGTGATGGAACAACTTTGAATATGAACCTTACAATAACGGAATATAAACCTTACAATAACGGAATATGAACCTTACAATAACGGAATATGAACCTTACAATAACATGAAATCTCAAAACATAATAACAATAAAAGCCAACCTGATGATGCAATACCATTCGCTTATTATACATTTATAAATTATTTATCTAAATTACTGCAATGATTTAATCATTAAATTGGAGAGAACCTAGTATAAATAAAACAATGATGGATTACTAGTTAGAGAATTTAACAAATTAAATTAAGCATCACATCTGCCTGAAACTAAATCCTGCAAATACAAATATAAATCCTGCAAATACAGTTAGACACACACACACACATACACACACTCATACACATACACACACACAGATGCACACACACACAGACACACACACACACAGAAGTGTCTCTGGACCCAGTGGCACATAACCAGCTACATTACTCCACAAAATAAAGGCCACATAATGCTACATTATAGCCTACATTATAAACGGCACATAACACATAATGCTACATTATAGCCTACATTATAAACGGCACATAACCAGCTCCATTATCCCACAGTGGACATCTGATACTTGGTTCACGCAATAACAAACAATGTTTCTAAGTAGCGGTTTGAAAACAGTGTGTTCTCTGCGGTCAGTGCTGTAGTGGACAACACAGATGCTTGGAGTCTTTCTAGGGTAACGTGCTGAAACATGAAGTGCCATATCCTCGCATTACAACAGTACTGGCATCAACCAGTTAAGGTGAATTTATCTACAGAATACCAAAGACAACAAATATTTACATTTGCATTTAAGCATTTAGCAGACACTCATCCATAGCGACTATCCATTAGCTCAGGGCCTGTCTCTCCTAGAGGAACTTAGGGTTAAGTCTCTTGCTCAAGGCCACAATGGTGGCAACCAGGATTCGAACCCACTATTCTTTTAACCCTAATAGCATGACAGCTAGATTCCTTAATGGCTGGGTTTGTGTTTTTGTTTTTGTTTTTTTGCATTTCTGCCAGGTGCACTATATTAGCTGTAGACTAAACCATTCATCTCCAAATTAGGCAGCTGGCTAATCATGAAAACTGCAAAGTTCTTTTCCAAAACTGCAGTTTTGCGCTCAAGAACTGCAATTCTAACTTGAAAAGCTGCAGTTATTTTTTGTAAGGGTTGTAGGGGGAGACACACAAAGATTAGGAGAGTTCTAACTTTTGACCCTTTGTCTCACTTTTAGACACAAGTGTCCTCCTTTTCTTAGACTGATCGGTGGTCCCCCTATCCCACAGTGTACTTCAGTGTCTCTCACCTCTGTCCCTGTGACAGCTGTGTGATGACACATGCATCCAATGGGTGAGTAGGGCAGAGGTGGCCATCTCGTGCTCAGAGAGCTGAAGTCCCGGCACACGTCCAGCTGAAGTCCCGGCACACGTGGGGCAGAGGTCGCAGGTGGGGTCTTATAGCTCTGATTGAGAGATGAGGTGGGCGTGGTCTTATAGGCAGCTCTTATTTAGAGATGAGGTTGGTGTGGTCTTACAGGCAGCTCTGATTTAGAGATGCTGATGCAGATCTCTCTCCACATGTAGCTATTGTGAGTTAACATGTTTGTTGGTTGATATGCTCACTGGGTGACTATGGTCGCCCTGTGCTGAGCATGGGTGTGCAGTGCTGATGTCCTGATGCTTTTAGTGGCTCTGGGTGCTGATGGTTTTGTTAGTGGCCCTGGGTGCTGATGCTTGTGTTGGTGGCCCTGGGTGCTGATGCCCTGATGCTTGTGTTAGTGGCCCTGGGTGTTGATGCTTGTGTTAGTGGCCCTGGGTGCTGATGCTTGTGTTGGTGGCCCTGGGTGCTGATGCCCTGATGCTTGTGTTAGTGGCCCTGGGTGTTGATGCTTGTGTTAGTGGCCCTGGGTGTTGATGCTTGTGTTAGTGGCCCTGGGGGCTGATGCTTGTGTTAGTGGCCCTGGGTGCTGATGCTTGTGTTAGTGGCCCTGGGGGCTGATGCTTGTGTTAGTGGCCCTGGGGGCTGATGCTTGTGTTAGTGGCCCTGGGGGCTGATGCTTGTGTTAGTGGCCCTGGGGGCTGATGCTTGTGTTAGTGGCCCTGGGTGCTGATGCCCTGATGCTTGTGTTAGTGGCCCTGGGTGCTGATGCTTGTGTTAGTGGCCCTGGGTGCTGATGCTTGTGTTAGTGGCCCTGGGGGCTGATGCTTGTGTTGGTGGCCCTGGGAGCTGATGCTTGTGTTGGTACAGTATAGCACCAAAGAGGGTAGAAGAGGCTCATTGAAAAGTCCATATTGTGACGTTATGTGACACTCCCACTTATGCAGACTGGCACTGCTCACGTTTGCTCCTATTGTAATGCATTATGTTGCTCTATCTTGGCCAGTATTCAGTGATCTTTGATAGGCTGGGACCTTCACTAATTACCCAGTGACAGTGAAGTGTCTTCAGCAAGGATAATAACAGTGTGCAGTGAATCTCTAGCTACCTAATGATGCCAGTGTGAGGCTGATGGGAGTCTGAATGTTTGAGTTGAGTTCATATTTAATTTCACATGCTCACGGGCAGTGTGAACACTGCTCCTCTAGCAGGATCTGTAATTGCCTGTTCCTCTCTGTCTTGTGTTCCTGACCCCCATAGGTAAAATAAACAGATTATGGGCCCACGACATCCTAGTTCTCCTCATGCGGGACGCGACGCACATTGGCCGTTAGGAACCCAACTGAATGACTCCAAGCACGGCAGGTGGCTTCCGGATTCTGTGCTTGAAAGGTCAGTGTGTCCTAATGCTGTTTGTGCTCACTAATGATATCCTCTGGCTGCTTTATCTGGCTGGCACAGCCCAATCCCATCAAAGGCCCAGCTGTAGGGCGGCAGTTTGTCTGTAATCTCCCCCGGCCGAAGGAAGGAGCGCTGCAGAACAAAGTGCCTTGGCCTCAACAGAAGCAAACAGCAATAAAGAATGTCAAGCACTGCAGACCATTCTCTTCTGTGGGGACAGATTGTTTACAACATGAAGAGAGAAATCTTTTCTGCTTGGGTGGGATTTGCTTCCCCCACTAGCCACAATGTCCAAGGCTGCTTGTCTAACACAGGAGCGTTAATGTCCCCTATAAACATCTGGGTGATTGTGCTCAGTCTTTGTAAGAGTTCATCCTTGCTTGAGAGAGTATCAGTACGGTATTTATTATGATGCTGGATCAGCATCAGCTTCAGTGTGGTATTTATAGTGCTCAGGCACTCCACATTATCAGATGTGTGGCACCATGTAAGGTCACATAAGACCATCTAGATCCACATAAATCCGGATATGGCTACATAAGACCAAACAAGGCCACGTAATACCACATAAGACCAGATAAGGTCATACAATAATACCACATGAAGCCACATGGGACCTGATAAGGCCACCTCAAGAACAGGTAAAAATTTGTACATTACGTTTCATAAGGAGGACAATGTGATGCGCAGTGTAGAAAGCACTCTCACGTTAACTGCAGTTCACCAACGCCTGCACAGAAAGCACTCTCACGTTAACTGCAGTTCACCAACACCTGGGCAGAAAGCACTCTCACGTTAACTGCAGTTCACCAACACCTGGGCAGAAAGCACCCTCACATTAACTGCAGTTCACCAACACCTAGGCAGAGAGCACTCTTACGTTAACTGCAGTTCACCAACACCTGGGCAGAAAGCACTCTTACGTTAACTGCAGTTCACCAACACCTGGGCAGAAAGCACTCTTACGTTAACTGCAGTTCACCAACACCTGGGCAAAAGGCACTCTTACGTTAACTGCAGTTCACCAAGCAGCGGTTTAAATTTTTGACACTAGACAATTTACAATCGCTAATTAATATGAACACCAGCGCTAGTGAGAGAGAGCAGTATGGTTAATTAACATGAACACCAGCGCTAGTGAGAGAGAGCAGTATGGTTAATTAATATGAACACCAGCGCTAGTGAGAGAGAGCAGTATGGTTAATTAATATGAACACCAGTGCTAGTGAGAGAGAGCAGCAGGTGATTTGTGATCTTTTAAAGCTATAAGTAGCACTACACATTACTATAGGTGCCGTAATGATTAAGCATGATGTTAAATATTCAGTCAGCAAATGCACCAAGACCTCATGTCATCCGCTCCTTAACCCTCCCTGCCACGCACATGAAAAAAGTGACAGAATACTCAATTCCAAAAACAGACTATTCAATAGTTGCAGCCCTACTCTAGATGGACATCAGGAAATTCTCATCATGAAGCAGAGGCAGTGACAGACAGACAGGGACGACGACGAGGGCGAGAGAGGTGAGACTATGGCTGTATGTGCTAGTCAGCAAAGAGTAGGCAGCTAATAAGGGTTTGTAATGTGTGAGAGTTGAGACTCTGGACATATGGTCAAATATTCAGAATCAGCATGCATTAAAACCCTAAAACTCCCAGCAATAGTTTTTTGGGGACAGGGGATGTGTTAAGTGTGTGTGTGTGTGTGTGTGTGTGTGTGTGTGTGTGTGTGTGTGTGTGTGTGTGTGTGTGTGTGTGTATGGGGGGGTTTGTGTTGGGTATGGGTGGACAGTGATGCCCTTGCCTCTGCTTTCCTCACAGGCAGAACACTGTAACACGTTTGTGTGAGGAAATAGTCTATATGCACAGTGGGTATGAGTGGACAGAGCTTAATAGTCTATATGCACAGCACTTAATAGTCTATATGCACAGTGGGTATGAGTGGACAGCGCTTAATAGTCTTTATGCGCAGCACTTAATAGCCTATATGCACAGTGGGTATGAGTGGACAGCGCTTGATAGTCTATATGCACAGCACTTAATAGTCTATATGCACAGTGGGTATGAGTGGACAGCGCTTAATAGTCTTTATGCGCAGCACTTAATAGCCTATATGCACAGTGGGTATGAGTGGACAGCGCTTGATAGTCTATATGCACAGCACTTAATAGTCTATATGCACAGTGGGTATGAGTGGACAGCGCTTAATAGTCTATATGCGCAGCACTTAATAGTCTATATGCACAGTGGGTATGAGTGGACAGCGCTTAATAGTCTATATGCACAGTGGGTATGAGTGGACAGCGCTTAATAGTCTATATGCGCAGCACTTAATAGTCTATATGCACAGTGGGTATGAGTGGACAGCGCTTAATAGTCTATATGCACAGTGGGTATGAGTGGACAGCGCTTAATAGTCTATATGCACAGTGGGTATGAGTGGACAGCGCTTAATAGTCTATATGCACAGTGGGTATGAGTGGACAGCGCTTAATAGTCTATATGCACAGTGGGTATGGGTGGACAGCGCTTGATAGTCTATATGCACAGTGGGTATGAGTGGACAGAGCTTAATAGTCTTTATGCGCAGCACTTAATAGTCTATATGCACAGTGGATATGAGTGGACAGCGCTTAATAGTCTATATGCACAGCACTTAATATTCTATATGCACAGTGGGTATGGGTGGACAGTACTTAATAGTCTATATGCGCAGCACTTAATAGTCTATATGCACAGTAGGTATGGGTGGACAGTACTTAATAGTCTATATGCGCAGCACTTAATAGTCTATATGCACAGTGGGTATGGGTGGACAGCGCTTAATAGTCTATATGCACAGTGGGTATGGGTGGACAGAGCTTAATAGTCTATATGCGCAGCACTTAATAGTCTATATGCACAGTGGGTATGGGTGGACAGCGCTTAATAGTCTATATGCACAGTGGGTATGGGTGGACAGAGCTTAATAGTCTATATGCACAGTGGGTATGGGTGGACAGAGCTTAATAGTCTATATGCACAGTGGGTATGGGTGGACAGAGCTTAATAGTCTATATGAACAGTGCTGCGTTCTTTTCCTGTCTTTCAGTTGAGCAAACGCTTCTGAGTAAACGCCACGCCAGTCTGAGTAAAGCCTGCTCCTATTGAGTGTGTTTTTTATACAGTACTAACAGTTCCTTTAAGAGTAATAACAGTGTTTATTACACAATACTAACAGTGCCTTTAGGAGTACTTAATGTGTTTATTACACAATACTAACAGTGCTTAGCACAGAGAGACACGATTGTGATGGAGGACAAAGGACTACCTGCACTGCACTACACTGCACCCAGATCAGATGAAATATGTGACTGAGTGGTGTTTCACTGCACCCAGATCAGATGAAATATGTGACTGAGTGGTGTTTCACTGCACCCAGATCAGATGACATATGTGACTGAGTGGTGTTTCACTGCACCCAGATCAGATGAAATATGTGACTGAGTGGTGTTTCACTGCACCCAGATCAGATGAAATATGTGACTGAGTGGTGTTTCACTGCACCCAGATCAGATGAAATATGTGACTGAGTGGTGTTTCACTGCACCCAGATCAGATGACATATGTGACTGAGTGGTGTTTCACTGCACCCAGATCAGATGACATATGTGACTGAGTGGTGTTTCTCTTTATAGTCCTGTAGCCAAGTCCACCACTGAGTTGGTCCTGGTCCAGAGTGTCCTGAAACAAGTCAAGGTGCATCTCTGACTAGAGTGTGTGTGTGTGTGTGTGTGTGTGTGGGTCATATCCCATCATGTGTGTTTATGAGGGCTCTGCGTGGGGTTTTTAGACAGGCCCTTCATGTTTGCCGTGGGGTCTTCACACCTTTGCATCTCCCCCAACTCAGCATATGAGATGTTTTGACAGCTTTGTGCCTGAATGAACCTGTGTGTGTTTGGCTGCTCAACTACAGCTCTGTATCACAGCACACACACGCACACACACACACACACGCACACACACACACACACGCACACACACACACGCACACACACACACACACTCACATATACACACACAGAGCCCAGTGTAGTCATGTCCTCTATAATGCAGCATGTCTGTTTGAGACCTGTGCTGAAAGACACTATGTCCCCCACAACACACACACACACGCATATACATACACACACATACACACCATACACACACATGCACAACACACACACAGACACATACACAACACACAAACATATGCATACACATACACACACAAACACACACACACACACTCACACACATGCACATCACATAAACATACGCATACACACACACACACACTCACACATACACACACAGAGAACCCAGTGCAGTCATGTCTGCTATAATGCAGCATGTCTCTGTGAGACCTGCTGCTGAGAGACACTATGTCCCCCACAACACACACACACACACACACACACACACACACCACACACAACAAACACAAACTCACACACACAACACACACAAACACATACAAACACACACATGCACATCACACAAACATACACATACACACACACACACTCACACATATACACACACACACACACCCCTGGCACTGTGAGACACCATGCCTACACACAGATGTCTCTGCATTCCCTGTCTCACGCATCATGTCTGCAGCATCAACACTTTCATTCATTCTGTCCTCATTTCTTCAGTGTTTCTCCAGACCTGTTTATTGGGCCAAAGTGGCCTTGCTTGGCTGCAAGCCTCAAGGCTTTATTAATTGGAACAGAAATACTGTGCGCAGGTCTATTATTAACCAAAGGTCAAGAGCTAATACAAAGTGTGGTTGTTTCCATGGAGACCGGTGAGAGTAGCCTGAGGAGCAACAAGCAGTCCCTCCCCCCCACACTCACACACTCACTCACTCAACAACACACACACACACACACACGCACACTCACTCACATACACACACACACACACACACACACACACTCACTCACACACTCACATACACACACACACACACTCACTCACACACTCACACACACACACACACACAGACTCACTCACACACTCACTCACTCACACACACACACACACACACACACGCACACTCACACTCACTCGCACACTCACATACACACACACACACACTCACACTCACACTCACTCACACACTCACATACACATACACACACACACACACTCCCACAGTGTGCGTGTCCAGCTGAGCCCATTGGAGGCGCCCTGTCAGTAATGAAGGCTTTGTCTGGAGTGATTACTGCAAGTTGTGAAACCAAGAGGTGGATATTCATTAGCTTGTGAAATTGGCTGAGCAGAGACGTGTAAATATAAGAGTTTTGCAAATAGAAAAACAGAGTGCTGGAAGAGTGGGGCCAAGCGGGGAGAGAATATGAGCACACTTTGGTGACTCCTGTTAGGAAGGCATCGGCTTTTTGCCCTGAGTCTACACCTGGCACAGGCACAGGACTGCATCTCATCCCACAGATGAGCAGCCTTACCTGGCTCCTCTTCCTCTGGTGCAGAAGATCACCCAGCCAAAGACTCAGCAGCAAGGGCTAAGGACTCAGAGTGCAGAAGATCACTGGGAATCGTTTGGTGAAATGATTATCTGCTGTGTTTGCTGTGAGCCACAGTACCCAGGCTATCTGCTCCAGTCAGAATGCTCCATGTGGAACTCTGATCTGATCTGAAACAGGAGTCAGTCCAGCAGTGTAGTTACATGCTCTGAGAAACCCGATTTCTTTGATTCCACTGATGTGCTCTATAGAATCTTAATGACACGTCTCCATTGATAAACTCTGATTATAATTGGATTTCTCGAGTTAAATAACAATTTCTAATCAGAGTAGGTGAATAATTAGACTGAAATCCTATTATTTGTTTGCATGTAACCACACTGAAGTTCTCAAGTGATTAAACTACACTCAAGGTACTTTCAATGTGTGTTCATTGACTCACACAACAACTACATTTCTACTGTCACCAAGCCAAAGATTCAGTGGCCAGGGCTAAGGATGCGTCTGAGCACAGCCCTCTGTGAGACGCGTCTGAGCACAACCCTCTGTGAGACGCGTCTGAGCACAACCCTCTGTGAGACGCGTTTGAGCACAACCCTCTGTGAGACGCGTTTGAGCACAACCCTCTGTGAGACGCGTTTGAGCACAACCCTCTGTGAGACGCGTTTGAGCACAACCCTCTGTGAGACGCGTTTGAGCACAGCCCTCTGTGAGACGCGTCTGAGCACAACCCTCTGTGAGACGCGTTTGCTGATATTTTGACGTTTGGGTTGGGCTGAATGTGCAAAAGAGGAAATGATGCCTGTTTATTGGGACGTCATTTCTCAAAGGTCACAAATCTCAGTGAGAGTGACTCAAGCAGATCAGGTGTTCTTTTTTCTTTTGACCCGGATATGAATCTCTGTTATCTGGACACATAGATGAGGCTGTGGCCTACTGGTTAGGGCTTTGGGCATGAAACCAAAGGGTTGCCGTTTCGATCCCTGACCAGCAGACCACGGCTGAGTCTGCTGGCATTGCTGGCCCTGTTAGATGTGTGCTGTAGTATCAGCTGCAAGCAGGACCCCCCCACCCCCACACACCCCCCAGAACACAACACTTAGTTTTCAGTGATGTTTTTCCTCTGCCCAAATAACTACAATTCATTTTTTTGTGAAAGCTACTGCAAGTACAGAACTAGCGATCAATAAGGCGCTCAGTGCTGTGAAATTGAAGCCAGCTTTATTCTTAATCAAGGCACTGTGACAGCAGCGCAAGTCAATAGAAACCCCGCCCACCTCTGTGGATGTCTGATTGAAGCCCTTGCTGATAGTTTCAAATTTCATGCTATTGACTGAAGCGCACGCACACACTCACACACACGCATGCACGTACACTCACACGCGCACACACACACACACACACACACACACGTGCACACATTGCCATCACATGAACAACAGAGCCACTCTCTCTCTCTCTCTCAGACACACACACACACACCTAGCTGAGGGTAGCAGAGCGCATCTGAGCTTGACTAAGTGTGTGCCTGAGACAGACATGACTACTAAGACAAAATGTACAAAGTGTGAATGACTACTAGGACAAGATGTGATACTGAGTCCACCCTCCTACAGGCTGGTTGTGTTTGTCTCCGTCATGCGTCATGCTTCATGCATGTGTTCATGGGAAGGTCAGTCGCAATGTGGGACGTCCACGCAAACCAGTGGGTGCAGAAATGATAACCAAAGCAGGACTCATTGGCTGTGAACTAATGCACAATTCATTGGCTTCAAGAGCACTTTTCCATTCCTATGACATGTATGACTGTAATCAGCATCTGTGTGGACATAATCAATCAGTATCTGTGTGGACATAATCAATAATCAATCAGTACACACACACACACACACACACACAGACACACACACACACACTCACACACTGGGAGCTGCTCTGCTAGCATACACTAATCACCTCATTAGCCCTGGACATGGCCGTCATAGATTTAGCTATACAGTTTGTCATCTCCTCTCATCTCCTCTTTTCTCTCTCCCTCCTTTCCTCTTTTTCTCTTGTGCTACAGTATGTGTGCCATCATGCTACTGGTGCTATGTGTGCTATCATGCTACTGGTGCTATGTGTGCTATCATGCTACTGGTGCTATGTGTGCTATCATGCTACTGGTGCTATGTGTGCTATCATGGTTATCATGCTACTGGTGCTATGTGTGCTATCATGCTACTGGTGCTATGTGTGCTATCATGCTACTGGTGCTATGTGTGCTCTCATGGTTATCATGCTACTGGTGCTATGTGTGCCATCATGCTATTGGTGCTATGTGTGCTATCATGGTTATCATGCTACTGGTGCTATGTGTGCTATCATGGTTATCATGCTACTGGTGCTATGTGTGCCATCATGCCACTGGTGCTATGTGTGCTATCATGCTACTGGTGCTATGTGTGCTATCATGCTACTGGTGCTATGTGTGCTATCATGCTACTGGTGCTATGTGTGCTATCATGGTTATCATGCTACTGGTGCTATGTGTGCCATCATGCCACTGGTGCTATGTGTGCTATCATGCTACTGGTGCTATGTGTGCTATCATGCTACTGGTGCTATGTGTGCTATCATGCTACTGGTGCTATGTGTGCTATCATGCTACTGGTGCTATGTGTGCTATCATGGTTATCATGCTACTGGTGCTATGTGTGCCATCATGCCACTGGTGCTATGTGTGCTATCATGCTACTGGTGCTATGTGTGCTATCATGCTACTGGTGCTATGTGTGCTATCATGGTTATCATGCCACTGGTGCTATGTGTGCTATCATGCTATTGGTGCTATGTGTGCCATCATGCTACTGGTGCTATGTGTGCTATCATGGTTATCATGCTATTGGTGCTATGTGTGCTATCATGCTACTGGTGCTATGTGTGCTATCATGGTTATCATGCTATTGGTGCTATGTGTGCTATCATGGTTATCATGCTACTGGTGCTATGTGTGCTATCATGGTTATCATGCTATTGGTGCTATGTGTGCTATCATGGTTATCATGCTACTGGTGCTATGTGTGCTATCATGGTTATCATGCTACTGGTGCTATGTGTGCTATCATGGTTATCATGCTATTGGTGCTATGTGTGCTATCATGCTACTGGTGCTATGTGTGCTATCATGCTAATGGTGCTATGTGTGCTATCATGGTTATCATGCTATTGGTGCTATGTGTGCTATCATGCTACTGGTGCTATGTGTGCTATCATGCTAATGGTGCTATGTGTGCTATCATGGTTATCATGCTACTGGTGCTATGTGTGCTATCATGCTACTGGTGCTATGTGTGCTATCATGCTAATGGTGCTATGTGTGCCATCATGGTTATCATGCTACTGGTGTGTGCCATCATGCTACTGGTGCTATGTGTGCTATCATGCTACTGGTGCTATGTGTGCTATCATGCTACTGGTGCTATGTGTGCTATCATGGTTATCATGCCACTGGTGCTATGTGTGCTATCATGCTATTGGTGCTATGTGTGCCATCATGCTACTGGTGCTATGTGTGCTATCATGGTTATCATGCTATTGGTGCTATGTGTGCTATCATGCTACTGGTGCTATGTGTGCTATCATGGTTATCATGCTATTGGTGCTATGTGTGCTATCATGGTTATCATGCTACTGGTGCTATGTGTGCTATCATGGTTATCATGCTATTGGTGCTATGTGTGCTATCATGGTTATCATGCTACTGGTGCTATGTGTGCTATCATGGTTATCATGCTACTGGTGCTATGTGTGCTATCATGGTTATCATGCTATTGGTGCCATGTGTGCTCTCCTGTTACTGGTGCTATGTGTGCTCTCCTGCTA
>PYXC01000414.1:115000-120000 GCA_015244755.2 Tenualosa ilisha | reverse complement strand
TCCAGGAGCTGACATATTGAAAATCAAATCTGTGAAGAAATAACGCAGACAATGCAAAAAAGTGAATTCAGGGATAGATTTATGAATATTATTTAGTTAGGTAAGAAAGACCACTGACTGATAAACCAGCATTTTAATGAGTGTGAATTTGTTACTTTACAAGAGCATTAATCCCTCACCAGTCATGAACCATGAGATCAGCTTTACAACAACACAGACATCCACAGCTACTCAAAGTCATGGAGAAAGTAAGTGGCTTGCCTAGGCTAATATTCCGTTTGGCCCGCTATCCCAGCAAATACTGCATTCTTCCTCCAAAGTCGATGCCAAAGCTGATTCAAACCACCATCATGCTAAGCCTAAGCCCAACGACAGACAGAGCGTTGTGATTGGTCCTGCATTTGCTAAGCCTAAGCCCAACGACAGACAGAGCGTTGTGATTGGTCCTGCATTTGCTAAGCCTAAGCCCAACGACAGACAGAGCGTTGTGATTGGTCCTGCATTTGCTAAGCCTAAGACCAACGACAGACAGAGTGTTGTGACTGGTCCTACATTTGCAGTGCTGCGCTTGGCTAGCAGCAATAGGATATGTCTTGGTTTGCTAGCATGAAGTAGCTAGCTACTACTCATTTAGGTTAGCTAGTGGTCAGTGCAGTTTGAAAATAAGATCAATTCACTTCTCTACCATAATCTAATATTATTTAGCATACTCTATTGTGCGTGTAACTATATATTGTTCAAAGGAAATTATGTTATTTCATGTAGTCTAATGTTCTTTGTGTGTATGTGTCTGCTTTTCACCTACAGAGAAAACACAAAAATCAATTGGAAGAGACAAATGGGACAGTGGGCTTGCCTGAAGGGTCTCCGCACACCAGCCTCTGTGACCATTGGGCCTGGGTCAACGGAGAGGTCAGTGATGGAGGGGGCTCTTTCTGGAGGAGCGGTGGTAACCTCAAAGCAGGTATAGAAGCAGTTTAGCACATCTTGGAGTGAAGGGTGAGAGACTTGGATGTTCCATTTCTTTTCTTTAAGATCACAGATCACAGATCAGGTGTAGTCCCTGCCACCCGCCACTTGGATCATTTCCCTGCCACATACTTCTTGAGTTTTCACCACCCAGTTGTTCCTCAGTCTTATGCCTGTAGTCCCGTTTTGCTGCTTTGATTGTTGTACACAGGTCATATCAGGCTTTTTTCTCCAGCTCCTTGTGGAAGGCAGAATTGTGAGCCCAGAAAGCAACTTTTATGGTGCTGTTTGTCCATGGTTTTTGATTAGGATATACCTGGATTGTTTTCATTGGAACAACCTGTTCCACTCACTTCTGACAGTGTTGACAGTAAACAGCAAACTGTGTTGACAGTAGGTGGGCTTTGCTTCAGTTTCTGCCCATCAGCTGGCAGGAGTAGGATGGAGGAGTGATCTGATTTGTTGGTGGGTGGAGGAGGAGCTTGAATGCATCACAGGAGAGTAGCAGTGGTCTAGTATGGATCTAGTCTAGTCTAGTATGCAGTCTCCACGTGTGTTTACCTCAGTGTGTTGGAAGTATTTAAGCAGGACCTTTCTCAGAGATGCTTGATTGAAATCCCCAGCGATGATGAAAGCGACCTCTGGATGTAAGTTCTCCATTTTGTTGACCATCGTGTGTAGCTCTTTGAATGCGAGACCGGCTTGTGGTGGAATGTGAACTCTCTTGGCAACCAGAATGGATGACAGAGAAGTGTGAGAGATACCAGGTCCAGAGAGCAAAAGGACTTCAGGAGATGAATGTTACTTGTGTTCACTTGGAGTTGTAACAAGCATTGTTAATCATGAAGCACACGGCTCCTCCCTTGACTTTTCCCAAAGTCAGCTTGAAATACAAGGAACCAAGTGGCTACAATGGCATAGTCTGGTGTATCTTCCGACAGCCAAGTTTCCGTGAGACAGATGATGTTACAGTCCTTCATTTCCCTCTGAAAGATGATCCTTGCACGTAATTTGCACAATTTACTATCCAAAGATTGGACATTGGCTAGAAGTTTGCTTGGAAGTGGTAGTTGATTAGCGCGATGAATAACAAACCTGGAAAGAAAGATATTTTTCTTGTGAATCAACATTATGAGGCTAATATTGTAAAATTCTACACTAATGGTGGCTTTGGATTAGTGTAGGGCTGTCATTTTTGATTGAAGTAGACTGCTGATGCTGGGATGCTGTGCTGACCACTGCTGCCACTTTACCTGTAGGTGAGGTCGATGTGGCACAGAAGCGGGCGTCTAGCGGGGGCCTTCGGGTGGTTTGTGATCACTAGATGATGAATTGCTACATGCTCTGTGTTCAGCCCCCTAAGGACGTGCCGCTGCTGGGGTACGCTTGTGCCGCTCAGAAACTCTGGTATGCTGGTTAAGTTGTGAAGTTTTACCCCCCCCCCCCCCCCCAGATATAAGCCCTGCCCCCTCTGAAAAAAATCTGCCCTATGACCCATCCATTAAAACTCAGCTGTTGCTGTTTCTAAGCACATTTGATGTCTTTTGTCTCTCTTTAAAGCAGATGCTGAACTTTTAGCTTGTATCAGTCAAATTAAATATTTGTACTTTACAAAATAAAAGCTACCAAAAGCTTCTTCAGCTCTTCAACACTATCCACTTAAAACTGCTTAGTGCTGCAGAATGAACTATTCAATATCTTCTCTTCTCTTATCACTGCTATGCAGATGATACCTGGCTTTATCTGTCCTTTCCTCCTGGTGACTCCACGGTGTCAACACAGATCTCTGACTGACGTATCTGCATGGGTGAAAGAACATCACCTCCAACCAAACCTCTCCAAAACCGAACTGCTGGTCCTCCCAGCCAAACAAACCATTCATTACAACATCAGCATCAAGATTGATCTGTTGCTCCCACCACGGCGGTGTTGCTCTGATTAGACGTGTGTGTGTGTGTGTGTGTGTGTGTGTGTGTGTGTGGTGTAGCAGGAGTAGTCCATGTCTTGTGAGTTACATTGAGTAGTGCAGTTCTGTGCAGTAGCTTTCCTGATCTCATGGCTCTTCCCAAATGAGCTTTAACAACCCTTGTCACGCAGTCCAGCTCTCTCACCCCGCAATTTCAGACACCACTAATTAAATCTCGATGGCTTTATCCTGATTTAAACACTTCCCAAACAACATCTGACAGTACCAGCATACCAGTCATGGCAGCATGAACCTATCAGACATGCTACCACTTAAACAGCACGTGCATACACACACACACACACACACACACGCGCACACACAAACAAGTACCTGTCAGAACAGACCCGCTACTTTGACAGGGGCTCCAATAGAACAGAGCCACCGCTCTGAAGAGGGTTCCACTAGAATAGAACAGACCCACTGCTCTGAAGAGGGTTCCACTTTAATAGAACAGACCCACCGCTCTGAAGAGGGTTCCACTTTAATAGAACAGACCCACCGCTCTGAAGAGGGTTCCACTAGAATAGAACAGACCCACCGCTCTCAAGAGGGTTCCACTAGAATAGAACAGACCCACCGCTCTGAAGAGGGTTCCACTAGAATAGAACAGACCCACTGCTCTGAAGAGGGTTCCACTAGAATAGAACAGACCCACTGCTCTGAAGACTGCTGCATGCAGACTTTGCACTAATATGCGTGGTCCACACCACGCATAACTGTATGTAAAGTGCAATGTCTGCATGTAGGTCAGTGTGGACCGCGTATATAAGTGCAAAGTCTGCATGTAGGTCAGTGTGGACCACGTATATAAGTGCAAAGTCTGCATGAAGGTCAGTGTGGACCGCGTATATAAGTGCAATGTCTGCATGTAGGTCAGTGTGGACCGCGTATATAAGTGCAATGTCTGCATGTAGGTCAGTGTGGACCGCGTATATAAGTGCAAAGTCTGCATGTAGGTCAGTGTGGACCGCGTATATAAGTGCAAAGTCTGCATGTAGGTCAGTGTGGACCGCGTATATAAGTGCAATGTCTGCATGTAGGTCAGTGTGGACCGCGTATATAAGTGCAATGTCTGCATGTAGGTCAGTGTGGACCGCGTATATAAGTGCAATGTCTGCATGTAGGTCAGTGTGGACCGCGTATATAAGTGCAAAGTCTGCATGTAGGTCAGTGTGGACCGCGTATATAAGTGCAATGTCTGCATGTAGGTCAGTGTGGACCGCGTATATAAGTGCAATGTCTGCATGTAGGTCAGTGTGGACCGCGTATATAAGTGCAATGTCTGCATGTAGGTCAGTGTGGACCGCGTATAAACTGCCATTTCCCCGGCACTAGAACAGAACAATCAGAGTACTTTGATCCTTCATGAAACTCAACAGAGTAAAATTGTGGCGTATCGCAATCCCTCCCTCTGAAATACTTCATTTAACACACTGTAGGACATCCTGGGATCCACGCCTGAGCTTGCCTTGATCCACAGATTTATGGATGACGGTGAGGCATAGACAAACTAAGCCACTAGCACCACTATTGTGACTGACACTTCACTTGTGAGGGACCATGCAGTTAAAACACAGAGTTTACAACAGAGGTCATTTAATCCCTAATATGGAGGCTTGTCCAGGCCTGGGATACATCCTGCCAAATACAGCAACAGCTGGACTGAAACACTCATCAACTGACAATATCAACTCCACTGCATAAAACATTCACAGCCAAGGACACAAATGCAACGATGGGACAGCACTGACACATAGTCAGTGTGAGGCTGTTAACAACTCTACAAACACAAAACAAGATGTTATACACTATAGTTTACTACAGGAAATGGATGGCCTCTGCATAACTGCACTGTGCTCAGAGATTAACTGGTGTTACCCAGAGAGCTCTATAAAAAAAGAAAGAAAGGTGGAGTAATCCTTAGAGAAACAACAAGGCTTCACTCCTCCGGAGGAGCAGGCCACCGCACATGCACCTCGGAGGAGCAGGCCACCGCACATGCACCTCGGAGGAGCAGGCCACCGCACATGCACCTCGGAGGAGCAGGCCACCGCACATGCAC
>PYXC01000414.1:92500-107500 GCA_015244755.2 Tenualosa ilisha | reverse complement strand
GAGAACCAGATAGAAGGGCTCAGGACACACGCACACACACACACATGCACAAGAGAGACAGATAGAAGGACTTAGGACACACACACACACACATGCGCAAGAGACACACACATGCGCAAGGTCAATAGCCTTATTACCCAGGCTACCATCATACACAGGGTCAATAGCCTTATTACCCAGGCTACCATCATACACAGGGTCAATAGCCTTATTACCCAGGCTACCATCATACACAGGGTCAATAGCCTTATTACCATCCCTCTTATTGGATAGAGTTGGCTGTGGTGGTTGTGTGTATCCATGTTTTGGCATCCTAGTGTAACTGTAGCAGGGACCTCCTTTCTCTGCTTGCTGTGGTGTCTGTCACCAGTGCTGTGCCATCACCCATGCCTGAGTATGTGCTGGGAGCCACAGAAATATGTCTTCCATTCAGTTAGATAATAATCTTCATGATGATTGATAGTGGTGATTGATGAGGAGTGTGATGGCCCAGTTCTGCCAGTCTGGCCGTCACAACAGATCTGCTCTGAGAGCAGAGACAGCTGTCATTGGGTGGCCCACGCAGGCATGAGTGCTGCTTTCAAAAAGCTGTCATTTGGGAAGCGAGTAGGAGCACTCTGTCCATACCTCTATCACCGCCACCCCTCTCTCCCCCTGACCTTCCTCTTCCTCTCCCCATCATCTTCAGTGTCTGTGAGAGTGGGAGCAATCTGAGAAAGGAGTGCAATATCTACTGCGATATTAATAATGTATTATTCTAAAGTATTTATTTATTCTTAATTATTTATTAACAAAAATGATGATGACATTGGAAACACATTATACCAACTGGAGACAAAGTATATATAAGTACAAATCCAGACCAACAGAAGGGGGGGGGTTAAAGGGGCTGTGTGTCTTTCAAGTGTAATACATCCAAAAATCAACTACACATATCGAGTTATAGAGTGAGGAACATAACAGCACTGAAATCTTGACTGAAGTGTGGCATTGCAGAGATCTCCTCTAGAATTAGCGTGCTAGCTGACGAGTGCTGGGTAGTCGTCCTGTAATACCAGTTTATGTCTGTGGTGGCAGTAGTGAATCATGTAGCTGACCTTAATGCAGCGACACAGAAGAAGACACGCGGCCTGTGTGCGCAAGTGGGCGCACATGAACGGTGACTTGAACTTGCTAGAGTTCTTGTTTACAGATTGATGACTTTCTGATCCTGTTGTGAAACCTGTGGAAGATACAACCCCCCACATCACCATGAGAATAGGACAAATGAACAGCAAAGCTAAATCCAAGGAAGACTAAGGCAAGATGTCACCTCACCATCACCACAACCACCTGCCGCCACAGAGGAATTATAAAAACTTATTCTGTGAAGCAAAGAGGCAATCCAACAGGGCTGATAGCAAATGAAGATTAAATAAAGATTGCTGTTGAACTTGCCACTTCTCCTTTAGACTGCGAGTTACACAAATCGCTGCTAATTTGTCTCACTGAAATTGTAATGTTAGCTGGTAGGCTACCTAGTTATTTGCCATGACCATGTCTACAGTGTTTGTATTGGACAGGGCAGTAGTAACTTTAGTACTAATAACTAAAGTTAATGGCACTGCTTCAAAGCAAGGGATCTCAAACCTACTTGAGCAACAAATGTAATGAAAATGAAAATATTGTGGTAATGAATGTTGACAAAATATTTAGTGCTTGAATGCTAGGGCGTATTGCTAGTGGAGAGAGCTTGAACTAACTGGCTAACTTGAAAAATGTAAAAAAACATCAGGCAGACGCCAGACGTAGCGCTATGATGTCCCCAGACGTAATGTTACTATGTCCTCAGTTTGGTCGTTTTAGTTTTTCATGTTTGTGTGGAGCTGTGTGTAGTTAAAACGACAAAGCTCATATTTACCATATTGCTATTTATGTCAAATGAACACAGAAAACAAAATACTGCACAGATTACCTGGATCAGTGAAGGAGAATAGCTAGATGTTAGCGTAGCACAGACTCTCTTAATGGCAATTTGGTATTGGTCATTTTCTTGGGTGGAAATATTTTACATCAGTGGTCGTGTTTGGGAGTGTGGTTGTTTGTGTGGTTGTATGAAAGTGTGATTGTTTGAGAGTGTGATTGTTTTGGGAGTGTGGTTGTATGAAAGTGTGATTGTTTTGGGAGTGTGGTTGTTGTGTGGAGTGTGGTTGTTGGTGTAGAGTGTGGTTGTTGGTGTGGAGTGTGGTTGTTGGTGTAGAGTGTGGTTGTTGGTGTGGAGTGTGGTTGTTTGGGAGTGTGGTTGTTTGGGAGTGTGGTTGTTGGTGTGGAGTGTGGTTGTTTGGGAGTGTGGTTGTTTGTGTGGTTGTATGAAAGTGTGATTGTTTGAGAGTGTGATTGTTTTGGGAGTGTGGTTGTATGAAAGTGTGATTGTTTTGGGAGTGTGGTTGTTGATGTGGAGTGTGGTTGTTTGGGAGTGTGGTTGTTGATGTGGAGTGTGATTGTTTTGGGAGTGTGGTTGTTGGTGTGGAGTGTGGTTGTTTGGGAGTGTGGTTGTTTAGTGTGGTTGTTTGTGTGGAGTGTGGTTGTTGGTGTGGAGTGTGGTCGTTTGGGAGTGTGGTTGTTTAGTGTGGTTGTTGGTGTGGAGTGTGGTTGTTTGGGATTGTGATTGTTTAGTGTGGTTGTTTGGGAGTGTGGTTATTTAGTGTGGTTGTTTAGTGTGGTTGTTTGTGTGGAGTGTGGTTGTTGATGTGGAGTGTGGTTGTTTGGGAGTGTGGTTGTTTGAGAGTGTGGTTGTTGGTGTGGAGTGTGGTTGTTTGGGAGTGTGGTTATTTAGTGTGGTTGTTTGGTGTGGTTGTTTGTGTGGAGTGTGGTTGTTGGTGTGGAGTGTGGTTGTTTGAGAGTGTGGTTATTTGGGAGTGTGGTTGTTTAGTGTGGTTGTTGGTGTGGAGTGTGGTCGTTTGGGAGTGTGGTTGTTTAGTGTGGTTGTTGGTGTGGAGTGTGGTCGTTTGGGAGTGTGGTTGTTTAGTGTGGTTGTTGGTGTGGAGTGTGGTCGTTTGGGAGTGTGGTTGTTTAGTGTGGTTGTTGGTGTGGAGTGTGGTCGTTTGGGAGTGTGGTTGTTTAGTGTGGTTGTTGGTGTGGAGTGTGGTCGTTTGGGAGTGTGGTTGTTTAGTGTGGTTGTTGGTGTGGAGTGTGGTCGTTTGGGAGTGTGGTTGTTTAGTGTGGTTGTTGGTGTTGGCTGAGTTGAGCCTGCACATATACAGTACTCTTGACCTGGTTTAATGACATTCTGCTCTGTAGGCTGCCTCCGTTCCCATTTGCATGCAGGAAGTAGGAATGTGATTTCCAGGTTAATAAAACCACTGCACTGAAACACACTACTGAGTCTATTTCCCATCAGTCATTTCTTCCACACCCACTTCCTGCCCAATCTATGGTGTTTGTGCTGATTTCACATGTATTGTGGCCCACGCTACACTGAGTGCCCCCCCATAATGGGCAGTCACGCCCGCACACACACATTTAATAGCATATTACGTGAACTAATCAATTGGTTTCAGGAGAGTAACTGCATTTCTTTGATCAGAAATTACACAGACCTTCACTGTGGCCTTCTAGAAGCGCAGTGGGCCTCCGTCAGGACCATCATAGGATGACGGTGGAGCATAGAGGCCCGTACTCCAGTAAGCTTCATGAGTGATCACGTCTACATAATCCATTCTCTTCTAAACGGCCTGGAACTAAAGAGTGCAGTGCTGGCTGACTTGACCTATCCCATAATAGACATACAGTTGCTATGGTTCCCCCCTTGCCTAGGCATCACTAACGCAGCTGAGCTATCCCATAATAGACATTCAGTTGCTATGGTTCCCCCCTTGCCGAGGCATCACTAACACAGCTGAGCTATCCCATAATAGACATTCAGTTGCCATGGCTCCCCCCTCACCTAGTGGAGACATTACCTGCAAGGGGGCAGAGACAGAGAGAGACACACACACACACACACACACACACACACACACACACACAAGCCCAGGGAGAGAAAATGCACACACACAAGCACAGCGAGAGAGATGACACACACAAGCCCAGACAGAGAGACGACACACACAAGCCTAAGACAGAGAGACAACACACACAAGCCCAGACAGAGAGACGACACACACACCAGTCCAGACAGAGAGAGACAACATACTAGCCTAGGGAGAGAGACAACACACACACAAGCCTAAGACAGACAGACAACACACACAAGCCCAGGGAGAATGACGACACACACGAGTCCAGACAGAGAGAGACGACGCACACAAGTCCAGACAGAGAGAGACGACACACACACAAGTCCAGACTGACAGGCGACAGTCGAGTTGAGTTTACTAGCAGAGTCTAACCCTACACCTAAGCACCTTTCATTCACACAAGGGCCTCAGAGTGGCCAAGGACCAAAGGGGTGTCTGTGGAGCCAAAGACCAAAGGACCCTGTGTGCTTTGACTCAGCTTGAGGCTTGAGTAAGGCAGTCTGGTGCTACAAGTAGAGCATCTGAGACGAGAAGGACTCCTGAGGGTGTCCCAGCCGGGTGTCCCAGAGGCTGCCTAGGGGTGGAAGCATGTCTTTGTGTGTGTGTAGAAACCAAAATATGAGACAGGCCCTGGATCCCCCAATGAGATGCCAGTGTGTCCCAGGGTCCCTAAGTCCTCCTCGCTCCTAGCAGTCTGTCTGTCGGAGTGGTGACAGCATGAGCTAATGACAGCGGTATCTTGGACAGCATCAGAGTGTTGTGTGAGTGTGTGTGTGTGTGTGTGTGTGTGTGTGTGTGTGTGTGAGTGTGAGTGAGTGTGTGTGTGAGTGTGTGTGTGTGTGTGTGTGTGTGTGTGTGAGAGTGTGTGTGTGTGAGTGTGAGTGTGTGTGTGTGTGTGTGTGAGTGTGTGTGTGTGTGTGAGTGTGAGTGAGTGTGTGTGTGTGTGTGTGAGAGTGTGAGTGTGAGTGTGAGTGTGAGTGTTGTGTGTGTGAGTGTGTGTGTCTGTGTGTGTGTGTGTGTGTGAGTGAGGCCTGTGTGTCTCTCGACACGGGGATGTTAATGAGAACACGAGCAAGTTCAGCTAATTCATCAGAGCTCCTTCCTCTACCCTGCTTCACACACCGCCATTAATCAGACGCCATCAGCAATTATCTCCCAGACAGCCCTCTCTCTCTCCATCGCTCTCTCTCTCCCACCCTCTCTCTCTCCATCGCTCTCTCTCTCCCACCCTCTCTTTATCTTGTCTTCCTCCGCACCTCTGTTCTGCCTCATTTAGGCTCATTTCTCCACCGATAGAGGCCATCGCCGTACGGCTCTACGGCTGAGCTGGCCCGGAGGAGGGCCACAGCTGGCCCAGGGGCAGCCCTTTCACTGGTGTCCTGGGCTTCCTCAAGAAGTGGAGTGTTTTCTGTGCAGGCGAGACACATTTGAAACAGATGAAGCCATATCTCCAATTAGCCCCGCCCTGAAGCCATTTCTCTGCAGGATTTAGAAGTCATTGCCACGACTTCACAGTCACCTTGGTCACTTTGTTCTTATAATAACCTACACTGATCTCAATACCTGAGCACCTGAGCTGTGTGTGTGTGTGTGTGTGTGTGTGTCTGTGGTGACTGTGTAATAGTGTGTTAACTGTGTGTGATCTGTGTGTGTGTGTGTGTGTGTGTGTGTGTGTGTGTGTGTTTATGTATGTTATAAAGAGTTGAGAGAGAGTCTGTGAGAGTCTAGGTTTGTGTGTGTGTGTAAATTATAGGGAGTGTGTTTATGTGAGTGTGTATGTTAGAGCGAGTCTGTGTGTGGGAGGAGGTGTGTATGATAGAGTGAGTCTGTGTGTGTGTGTGTGAGAGAGAGAGAGAGAGTGTCTGTGTGAGTGTGTTTGTGTATGTTTGTGAGGATCTATCTGTATGTGTGTGTGAGTGTGTATGTTAGAGAGTGTGTGTATGTTAGTGTTTTAGTGTAGTGTGTGTGTGAGTGTGTGTGCATAAAGTATGAACCTCTGAGGGAGCAGATGGCAGAGGCCTACTCTAGAACATTCAGACATAACGCCTCATAGATGAAGCAAACATCTGGGAACTTTGTCATCACTCTGTGGCTAACACTCCTTAGCAGGGACAGGAAAAGGCAGTTGCACTAAACACAGGGCATTAAACAATTTGATAAATGTGACGCTTTTAAAGATGTGCTTTCACATAACAGATTGGTGCTGAGAATATGTGCATTAGCAGCCAGATGTCTCTGCAGTATCCTGATGTTGCTGCTAACTCTCGTATTTGCTAACATTTAGCATTAGCTCCGGTTAGCTTGCTAACAGGCGCATTGGGAATACTCAGTGTACATAGCAAACTGGCTGACCTTACTTGTTAAAATAAGATTGTATGGACATGTTAGAGTGTGAAAGTTGTCATGTGGGCCAATTCAGATGTAACCAATAGCATACTTAGGTGGCGTTTTGAGGGTTAGTCTGCTACACATGTCAGATGCCCATAGGCAACAGTTCTAGGATCAGTAGAAGTACATGTGAAGTACATGGGAAATGGACAAAATCTACACATTAATGTGCAGTTTATATTGCTTTGACAGAAATACAAGTCTAAACATACATAAACAGTATCTAGTGGGTACTCTTTAAAGCCATATCTCTGCTTTAGCAGGTCTAGTTGCATTTGATTTAACATAATTAATCCACTGGGTTTCTCCCACTTATTCCAGTTACAGTGCTTGGCTCAGTGTTTTCCAGTGCTTATGGGGGTTGCAGGATAGTAACGTTAGATTGCAAGGACACTGATCAGCCAGCAATACCTTCAGAGAAGACCACAATTAAAGATGTATTGTCCAGTATAGTAACCTATGCCACCCTCCAAAGTGTCTATTGAGACTGAAGGTGTTACCCGACATGGCCGAAGTTTACCCGCATTTGGTGGGTAGGCGGGTGCTAATGTCAACCCCCGGCGTGTATTTAGAGTGTGTGTGCGTGTGTGTCTGTGTGTGTCAGCTGTAGGGGATTTAGAGACCAGACTGATGCAAAGCTCTTGCCCTTTCAGTCTCCTTAGAAGCACTCACACACTCTTGCCTGAAAAGCACACTCTCCTGCCCTGTAATTAACGTCAGACTGGGCGCACATACACACACACACACACACCATAGCCTCCTCATCTGGTCCCACAGCCCAGCTAACACACACACACACACACACACACACACCACAGCCTCCTCATCTTTTCCCACAGCCCAGCTAACATACACACTTATTCAGTCCAACTGCCGCTACACAGACACACCACAGATTTCTCATGTGGCAGATTTGTCCAGCTAACACACACACACTGTGATATGATGTGTGGGAGAGAAAACAAGTAGGACTGTGTTAATGTGAGAGGGGTGTGTGTGTGTGTGTGTGTGTGTGATGTATGCCCTGCATACAGACCTGCATCACAGACCTGCTGACTCAGCAGACTTTCCACAGCATCTATCACTGGGTTTACACACACACACACACACACACACACAACCTTTCTAGGAAGCCACACTTGCCTTCTTCATCCATCTGTGCATGTGTGTGTGTGTGTGTGTACGTGCGTGCGCGTGCGCGTGCGTGTGTGTGTGTGTGTGTGTGTACGTGCATGTGCGTGTGTGTGTGTGTGTGTGTGTGTGTGTGTACGTGCATGTCTGTGTGTGTGTGTGTGTGTGTGTGTGTGTGGTGTGTGTGTGTGTGTGTGTGTACGTGCATGTGCGTGTGTGTGTGTGTGTGTGTGTACGTGCATGTCTGTGTGTGTGTGTGTGTGTGTGTGTGTGTGTGTGTGTGTGTGTCTGTGTAGTTCAACAGGGGCACAGTGGCATGGCTGACCTGTCTTCTAACTATTTTACCATCATGGTGTAGCCATCCACTGCTGATCTGGCTCATTCTAGGTCTAGGGTGGAGAATAAACATCCCACTGCTGATCTGGCTCAGTCTAGGTCTAGGGTGGAGAAATAAACATCCCACTCCTGGTCTGGCTCATTCTAGGTCTAGGGTGGAGAAATAAACATCCACTCCTGATCTGGCTCATTCTAGGTCTAGGGTGGAGAAATAAACATCCCACTCCTGATCTGGCTCATTCTAGGTCTAGGGTGGAGAAATAAACATCCCACTCCTGATCTGGCTCATTCTAGGTCTAGGGTGGAGAAATAAACATCCCACTCCTGATCTGGCTCATTCTAGTCTAGGGTGGAGAAATAAACATCCCACTCCTGATCTGGCTCATTCTAGGTCTAGGGTGGAGAAATAAACATCCCACTCCTGATCTGGCTCATTCTAGGTCTAGGGTGGAGAAATAAACATCCCACTCCTGATCTGGCTCATTCTAGGTCTAGGGTGGAGAAATAAAACATCCACTCCTGATCTGGCTCATTCTAGGTCTAGGGTGGAGAAATAAACATCCACTCCTGATCTGGCTCATTCTAGGTCTAGGGTGGAGAAATAAACATCCCACTCCTGATCTGGCTCATTCTAGGTCTAGGGTGGAGAAATAAACAATGCTGGGAGGCGCATCCATATTATACCTAGTAACACAACACCACCATAGGAACTTTTACCATTTTAAACTAAATATGGCATTCACTATTACCTACACTAGCACTGTTGATTGATCAAGGAATTTGACTGCGGTAGATGTTGGCTCTCTGTACACCTGACATATAAACATGTAGTAATATACATATAATACAATATACAACACAATCAATACTATAGACAAAGCAAAAATATGTGGACACATATTGCACAAGGGACAACCATATACCTATAGGCCCCTCATATAGGCACTAATATACATATAGGCACCTCATATAGGCACTAATATACATATAGGCCCCTCATATAGGCACTAATATACATATAGGCCCCTCATATAGGCACTAATATACATATAGGCACCTCATATAGGCACTAATATACATATAGGCCCCTCATATAGGCACTAATATACATATAGGCCCCTAATATAGGCACTAATATACATACAGGCACCTCATATAGGCACTAATATACATATAGGCACCTAATATAGGCACTAATATACATATAGGCACCTAATATAGGCACTAATATACATATAGGCACCTAATATAGGCACTAATATACATATAGGCACATAGTGACCAGCTGGAATAAAATAGGGAGAGGGGTGAGTAGGAGGGAGCACACAAGGAGGATGAGCCTGAGAGGTTGCCCAGGCTGGGACACGTCAGACTACAACACTCCTCTTGTGCCACGTGCAAAAGGACAATATATTAGGGGCATGACAGCAAACAGACATTTCAGAAATGAGGTTGAAGGGTAATCTGAGCAGTCTGTGAAATAATAATTGACCAAGGTGGGGGGATGGCCCAATTTGTGAGGTGTTCAGGAGGGCAGGGATCTGTAGCGCCTGCCAGAGGGGAGGGGTCAAAGAGAGTGTGTGCAGGGTGAGTGGGGTCTTTGATGATTTTTTCCGCCCGCTTCCTGGTCCTTCCATTGTACAAGTCCTGAAGGGAGGGCAGGGGGGACCAATCATTTTCTCTTCTGTCTGAATTGTGTGCTGTAGTTTGCGTGTGTCCTGTTTTGTGGCTCCAAACCAAACTGTGATGGATGAGCAGAGGATGGATTCGATGACAGCAGTGTAGAAGGTGACCAACAGCTCTTGTGGTAGGCTATGCTTCTGCCGTTGTCATAGGAAGTACATCCTCTGCTGAGCCTTTTTGAGGATGGCGTTGATGTTTGACTCCCACTTCAGATCCTGGGAGATGATGGTTCCCAGAAACTTGAATGAGCCCACATTCGACACTGGCTGTTGGATATTGTGAGGGGGCAGCAGTGCAGGTTGCTTCCTGAAGTCCACAACCTTCTCCACAGTCTTTAGAGTGTTCAGCTCTAGGTTGTGGTGACTGCACCAGAGCACCAGCTTGTCAACCTGTGGGTGTGTGAGAGAAAGAGAGAAAGAGAGAGAGAGAGAGAGAGAGAGAGCAGCTTGGCTGTGTGTATGTGTGTGTAAGTGAATGTGTGTGTGTGCAGATGTAAGCCGTAGCTCAGGGCTTTTGTGAGTTTTGGGTCTGTTAGTCTGTAAATCACATAATAACTTGATGGCACTTATCTGCTAAATGGCTTGGTTGGGTTTCCTCATTAAATTATCCTCTGCAGGTAATCCTTCATCCTGGATGCAGTTTGGATTACAGCGGATTCATTAATTTCAATCAAATCTCTCAGTTTAAAGCCTTATAAATCACAAGCCATTTAGACTTTTCAGCTTTGCTGAATCTGTGCTTCTGGTAATGGAGACGGGGATGAGATAAAAATGTGAATGAGTTATAAACGTGTAATTGATTTGTAATAAATGACTGCAACTTTGGACGTGTTTCTTCTATAGGAAGAAAGTGGTAGAGCCCTTAAAGCCCGTAAAGATTCCTCAGGGGAATCACACACTCACTCACAAACACACACACACACTCACACACAGAAACACACACAAACACACACACACACACACACTCACACACACACACACACACACACACACACACACACACACACACTCACACACACACACACACACACACACACACACACACACACACACTCACACACACACACACACACACACACTCACACACACACACACACTCACACACACACACACACACTCACACACCACACACACACACACACACACACACACACACACTCATACACAAACACACACACAACAAGCACACACACACACGAACACACACTCACACACACACACAAACACACACACACACACAACCACTCACACAAACACACACACACAAACACACACACACACTCACACACACAAGCACACACACACACTCACACACACAAGCACACACACACACACACACACACACACACACACACACACACACACACACACACACACACACAAACACACACACACACAAGCACACACACACACGAACACACACTCACACACACACACAAACACACACACACACACACACACAACACTCACACAAACACACACACACAAACACACACACACACTCACACACACAAGCACACACACACACTCACACACACAAGCACACACACAAACACACAAACACACAACACACACACACACACTCACACACACAAGCACACACACAAACACACGCACACACACACAAACACACACACACACTCACACACAAACACACACACAAGCACACACACACACACACACTCACACACACACACACACACAAAACAACTCAGCCTTTCTATTCCTTTATGTATGTATCTGTGTGTGTGATTTGTGGCCCACTGCCATTCATCAGGATGTGTGAGGGTAGGGAAAAGTCTTTGAAGTTAATCTGCAACCCCTCTTGTAAGTGTGTGTGTGTGGGTGGGTGTGTGTGTGTGTGTTTGGGTGGGTGAGTTCAGTTGTGATGTGAGTTTACAGCCTGGGGCAACCATCACTGTGTTTTCTCAGCTAGCATGTTAATCATGCACCTGACTCAGGGCTGTGTGTGTGTGTGTGTGTGTGTGTGTGTGTGTGTGAGAGAGAGAGAGAGACGGAGAGAGACAGAGAGAGATACTGTAGATAGAGAGAGAGTGTATATATGTATCTCACTCTCTCCCGCTCTCTCTCTCACACACACACATACAACACACATGCAAAAAACTCACACTCACACAGACATACACACACTCTCACAGACATACACACACTCACACACACTGACACACTCTCACAGACATACACACACTCACACACACTGACACACACTCACACACACAATCCATCTCCATGGCTTGAGCTCTGGTGAAAGGACTTTGAGCTGTGAGGATATTACAGACTGGGAGTGATGTCTAGAAGTCCACAGACACACACACACACACACACACACACACACACAGACACCACAGATAGAGTCCCACACAGCCTCTCAGCTCATCTCTTCTGCACGGAAATAAAAATCAATTCCAAAGCAAGGCGATCGCCAACAAGTCGTGAAACCTTCTAAGTCATGAGTCCCTGGGGGACGACCGCACAAACTCACCCAACGCCGCAGCTAAGGAAGAGCGGCTAATTTGAGTGGCTAACAAAATGGCCTCATGCGCTTGCAAGATGGAAGCCTGTTACAGCAGAGCGGCACTTAGTGGGACTCTATTAAAGCTTCATCCCCTGAACCACCGCAGCCAGTGAATCTTTAACGTTCATCACTGTGGAAAGGAGCTGTAGAGGACACACAGTCCTGCTTGTCCTCCGCAAACCTCTTAACAAGCTATAACACACACACACACACACACTCATACTTCAGAGCAAGTCGTACACGACATGTATGACATAATACATGCACCTTTAAAAACAAACCTCCTCTCCATCAGTGGTTTGAGGTTCTACTTGAATTGAAACATATTTAATATTAGATGAAACTAGTCTACCGATCTCAACCCTTGCAGTGGTTTGTGATGCCACAAGAACCCCAATTCTAACCCTAACCTTAACCTTGACCCTAACCTTAACCCTAACCCTAACCTTAGAAGGGTGGGAGAACACACTAAACAATTATAAGTGCAAAGGATCCAGATGTCATGGGCTTGCTCGCTGTCTTGCCTGTCTGGGGTAGTTTTCCACTGCACCTGCTCTCAATCACCTGCCACGCCCACTGACTCTCACTCTGCCAGCTACCACACCTGTTGTGTGTTTGCTGCTAATCACCTCTGTGTATTTCTACCACAGTAGTTTCTGTCTCTCCTTGTCAGATCGTCTGCAATGCTGCGAAGTGCTTCGTGTGCCTCTCCTGCTTGTTGGCTACCCCTTCTGACTCTTGTGCTGAACCTGGATCTGTCTGAGACCGTCTGCTCCTCTGCTCCGGTAAACCTGACCTGCCTTTGCCTACCGACTCAGATTCCTGCCTGCTCTGTTGTGTTCCTCCGCTCTCTCTCCCAGCCCCGGCTCTCCGACCTGCCGTTTGCCCACGACTCTGCTCTGCTCTCCAGCCCCGGCTCTCCGACCTGCCATTTGCCCACGACTCTGCTCTGCTCTCCTGCCCCGGCTCTCCGACCTGCCATTTGCCCACGACTCTGCTCTGCTCTCCTGCCCCGGCTCTCCGACCTGCCGTTTGCCCACGACTCTGCTCTGCTCTCCTGCCCCGGCTCTCTGACCTGCCGTTTGCCCACGACTCTGCTCTGCTCTCCTGCCCCGGCTCTCTGACCTGCTGCCTGCCCACGACTCTGCTCTGCTCTCCTGCCCCGGCTCTCCGACCTGCCGTTTGCCCACGACTCTGCTCTGCTCTCCTGCCCCGGCTCTCTGACCTGCTGCCTGCCCACGACTCTGCTCTGCTCTCCAGTCTCGGCTGCCCGACTCTACGCACAAAAAGAATCCACACACTCTCCCTACCCCTCACCCCCAAATAAACCTCCTGCTTTAACGTGACGCACTTGGGTCCTCGTCTGTCTTGCCCGCGACACCAGAGGGTCAGTTTAAGTGTGAGGGGAGGGAAGTGTGAGGGGAGAAAAAGCATAAAGAAATAAATCAAATAAACATGTGGAAGGAAAACAAAGAAATAAACAAATATTTCCAAAAAATTCAAATAAGGCAAAACACACAGTTGACTTGGGAAGAGAATCTGGAAGCTTCTGGAAGTAAAACAAGGAAAAGGAAGTAAGTATATGTTAACCCATAAATCAACCCATTAAAGATGGGGTTTAGGGTGGTGTGTAAGTATATGTTAATCCATAAATCAACCCATTAAAGATGGGGTTTAGGGTGGTGTGTAAGTATATGTTAATCCATAAATCAACCCATTAAAGATGGGGTTTAGGGTGGTGTGTAAGTATATGTTAATCCATAAATCAACCCATTAAAGATGGGGTTTAGGGTGTCTTTCATTCATTTCATTTCTCATTGAGACCTGTAGGGTGGATGGTGTTTAGTCTGGTAATCCAGATCCTCTCTGCTCTCTTTCTCTGTGCAGTAGTCCAGCCTGGGTTCCCCTCTAGGGCACAAATCCTCAGGTAAGTGATGTCATGTGATGTCATGTGATGTGTTTGGAAGTGTGTGATGAGATGTCTTTCGTATTTGTTTTTTTGGATGTTGTATAGATGTTGTTTCAGTGTCCTTAGTGTGTGGCCGGTTTCTCCTATGTATAGTTTGTGGCAGAGTGTGTGTGTAATGACCTACACCAGAGTGTGTGTGTAATGGCCTATACCAGAGTGTGTGTGTAATGGCCTATACCAGAGTGTGTGTGTAATGGCCTACACCAGAGTGTGTGTGTAATGGCCTACACCAGAGTGTGTGTGTAATGGCCTACACCAGAGTGGGAGTGTAATGGCCTACACCAGAGTGTGTGTGTAATGACCTACACCGGAGTGTGTGTGTAATGGCCTATACCAGAGTGTGTGTGTAATGGCCTACACCAGAATGTGTGTGTAATGACCTACACCGGAGTGTGTGTGTAATGGCCTATACCGGAGTGTGTGTGTAATGGCCTATACCAGAGTGTGTGTGTAATGGCCTACACCAGAGTGTGTGTGTAATGGCCTACACCAGAGTGTGTGTGTAATGGCCTACACCAGAGTGGGAGTGTCTAAACCCAGAGGAGTGGGAGGTGCAGAACAGTGGCTATGGATGTTTGATGGTAAGAGTCAGTTTTGTTTGGGAGGAGGGTGAAGGTGGTGCGAATGAGGAGGTCCTTGAGGTTCTTGTTGCGTCTGAAGGCTGACATGCGTGTGTGTGGTTGATGGGAAAGGAGTGTGTATGGATTGTGAGTGTTTGAAATTGTGGCAAAGTCTGTGATGAAGGTTTGTTGTGCTGTGGAGTAGGTGGTGAGGAGGGGTGTGTGTGTGTGTGTGTGTGCGTGTGTGTCACAGCAGAGGGAAAGTAAAGAGAGAACATGGGAGTCAAAGATCAGTTTAGTCTACATGGACCATTCAATCTAGTTGGGTTCTGCCTCTAGAACAGCTGAGTTCTGTGTCTAGAACATTGGGTCCCTCATCAGGTTCTGCCTCTGAACCTCT
>PYXC01000414.1:60000-90000 GCA_015244755.2 Tenualosa ilisha | reverse complement strand
GAGAAAAGAGAAGAGAGGAGAGGAGAGGAGAGGAGAGGAGAAAAGAGAGGAGAGGAGAGGAGAGGAGAGTGAGGAGAGGAGAGGAGAGGAGAGGAGAGGAGTGGAGTAGAGAGGAGAGGAGAGGAGAGGAGAAAAGAGAAGAGAGGAGAGGAGTGGAGAAGAGAGGAGAGGAGAGGAGAGTGAGGAGAGGAGAAAAGACGAGAGGAGAGGAGTGGAGTAGAGAGGAGAGGAGAGGAGAGGAGAGGAGAAGAGAGGAGAGAGGAGAGGAGAGGAGAGGAGAGGAGAAGAGAGGAGAAGAGAGGAGAAAAGATGAGAGGAGTGGAGTAGAGAGGAGAGGAGAGGAGAGTGAGGAGAGGAGAAAAGACGAGAGGAGAGGAGAGGAGTGGAGTAGAGAGGAGAGGAGAGGAGAGGAGAGGAGAAGAGAGGAGAAGAGAGGAGAAAAGATGAGAGGAGAGGAGTGGAGAGGAGAGGAGAGGAGAGGAGAGTGAGGAGAGGAGAAAAGAGAAGAGAGGACAGGAGAGGAGAGGAGAGTGAGGAGAGGAGAAAAGAGAAGAGAGGAGAGGAGAGGAGAGGAGAGTGAGGAGAGGAGAGGAGAGGAGAGGAGAGGAGAGGAGTGGAGTAGAGAGGAGAGGAGAGGAGAGTGAGGAGAGGAGAAAAGAGAGGAGAGGAGAAGAGAGGAGAAGAGAGGAGAAAAGATGAGAGGAGAGGAGTGGAGAGGAGAGGAGAGGAGAGGAGAGGAGAAGAGAGGAGAAGAGAGGAGAAAAGATGAGAGGAGAGGAGTGGAGAGGAGAGGAGAGGAGAGGAGAGGAGAGGAGAGGAGAAGAGAGGAGAAGAGAGGAGAAAAGATGAGAGGAGAGGAGTGGAGAGGAGAGGAGAGGAGAGGAGAGTGAGGAGAGGAGAAAAGAGAGGAGAGGAGAGGAGAGGAGAGTGAGGAGAGGAGAAAAGAGAAGAGAGGAGAGGAGAGGAGAGTGAGGAGAGGAGAAAAGACGAGAGGAGAGGAGAGTGAGGGAAGGAAAAGAGAAGAGAGGAGAGAGAGGGATGATGAATGACACAGCACTCCTATATCAGATAACTATGCACGATCGAAGTGGTAATAAGACCAGGACTCAAAGTTGGGCATGCTGCCTGCTGATGCGATTGCTGTGATTCTTCTGCCCTGAGAAGTGTGTTTGAACAGCCTGTGGAAAAGCTGCTCTGCAGATGAATGTACTGAAAGTGTACTTTAGAGGCATTCTTTCTAAATCTAAACTTGAGTGGATTCATTTCTACCACAAGGTGCATTTTACAGGGAGCAGGTCTACAGCAAGCTGAGGCAGACAGCCCTGGTGGAGTGGCCAAGATCCTGGGCTGGACTAACACACCGTGGTTGGTGAGGTAGAGCTGTCAGCTTGATTGCCAGTAGTTGTCATTCTGTTCACTTCATATATGCTGGGCTGTGTTAGCCTCATATATGCTACATGTATGCTGGAGGTGAGTGTTTGTTCCGCTGAGTGGTGATGGTGTGTGTGTGTGTGTGTGTGTGTGTGTGTGTGTGTGTGTCCCTGTGCGACCTGAGGTGGCAGCGAAGCGAGTGTTTGTCCCGCTGAGTGCCGATTGGTGGTGAACAGCGCTGCACCCTTAGGCCTCTCGTGACATAATCACTCCTGCGCTGTCACATGACACAGCCACTGAGCAGTGCGAGAGGTAGATTCATCAGGACAATTTCACAGATACATGACCTGTCGCCACGGTTACCTGCACTTGAACCCAGCCTGCTCCCCGCTATTGTGCACCATGTGACACAGTGGGGCGGGCACCACGCTGGCACCGCACCGCCACTCTGTGCCCACCAGCGCCATGTGATGACTCAGGCAGTGGCATTGCTCACCACAGTCTAGATGAGATTCATCCATCGTCCTCCTGCCCCTCACCCCTCACGCCTCCAGACAGCACCAGTGAGAGTGGAGGCTCATCTCCAAGCTCACTCACACAAGGCACAGGGCCAGCATTCCCATAATTAGACTCCAGATAGTAGCACTTAGCCAGCATTCCCATAATTAGACTCCAGATAGTAACACTTAGCCAGCATTCCCATAATTAGACTCCACATAGTAACACTTAGCCAGCATTCCCATAATTAGACTCCAGATAGTAGCACTTAGCCAGCATTCCCATAATTAGACTCCACATAGTAACACTTAGCCAGCATTCCCATAATCAGACTCCACATAGTAACACTTAGCCAGCATTCCCATAATCAGACTCCACATAGTAACACTTAGCCAGCATTCCCATAATCAGACTCCAGATAGTAACACTTAGCCAGCATTCCCATAATTAGACTCCAGATAGTAGCACTTAGCCAGCATTCCCATAATTAGACTCCACATAGTAACACTTAGCCAGCATTCCCATAATCAGACTCCATGTAGGAAACACTTAGCCAGCATTCCCATAATCAGACTCCACATAGTAGCACTTAGCCAGCATTCCCATAATCAGACTCCATGTAGGAAACACTTAGCCAGCATTCCCATAATCAGACTCCACATAGTAGCACTTAGCCAGCATTCCCATAATCAGACTCCACATAGTAACACTTAGCCAGCATTCCCATAATTAGACTCCACATAGTAACACTTAGCCAGCATTCCCATAATTAGACTCCAGATAGTAGCACTTAGCCAGCATTCCCATAATTAGACTCCACATAGTAACACTTAGCCAGCATTCCCATAATCAGACTCCACATAGTAACACTTAGCCAGCATTCCCATAATCAGACTCCACATAGTAACACCTAGCCAGCATTCCATAATAGACTCCAGATAGTAACACTTAGCCAGCATTCCATAATTAGACTCCAGATGTAGCACTTAGCCACATTCCATAATCAGACTCCACATAGTAGCACTTAGCCAGCATTCCCATAATCAGACTCCATGTAGGAAACACTTAGCCAGCATTCCCATAATCAGACTCCACATAGTAACACTTAGCCAGCATTCCCATAATCAGACTCCACATAGTAACACTTAGCCAGCATTCCCATAATCAGACTCCACATAGTAACACTTAGCCAGCATTCCCATAATCAGACTCCACATAGTAACACTTAGCCAGCATTCCCATAATCAGACTCCAGATAGTAACACTTAGCCAGCATTCCCATAATTAGACTCCATGTAGGAAACACTTAGCCAGCATTCCCATAATCAGACTCCACATAGTAACACTTAGCCAGCATTCCCATAATCAGACTCCAGATAGTAACACTTAGCCAGCATTCCCATAATTAGACTCCAGATAGTAGCACTTAGCCAGCATTCCCATAATTAGACTCCACATAGTAACACTTAGCCAGCATTCCCATAATCAGACTCCATGTAGGAAACACTTAGCCAGCATTCCCATAATCAGACTCCACATAGTAACACTTAGCCAGCATTCCCATAATCAGACTCCACATAGTAACACTTAGCCAGCATTCCCATAATCAGACTCCACATAGTAACACTTAGCCAGCATTCCCATAATCACTAAACTGCGAGCTTTACACTTCAGCAGTGTCTGCAGCACCTCATCCTGCTCAGCCAACCCTGTGAAGCAATCACTTTATTCCAAGCCTATGAGGGGCCTATTCCAAGCCTATGAGGGGCCTATTCCAAGCCTATGAGGGGCCTATTCCAAGCCTATGAGGGGCCGCTCCTATGGGGCCCCTGGGAAAACATCACTCCTCCCTCCCAGGGCACATGATGTAGACGTGCAAGGATCTGCACACTTACAGTCTGCAGTCTTCCAACTCAGCACAGAAGTTCCAGCCCAGAGTGTGTGTCACAGCCAGTGACCAGCCCAGAGTGTGTGTCACAGCCAGTGACCAGCCCAGAGTGTGTGTCACAGCCAGTGACCAGCCCAGAGTGTGTGTCACAGCCAGTGACCAGCCCAGAGTGTGTGTCACAGCAATTGAACAGCCCAGAGTGTGTGTCACAGCCAGTGACCAGCCCAGAGTGTGTGTCACAGCCAGTGACCAGCCCAGAGTGTGTGTCACAGTAAGTGAACAGCCCAGAGTGTGTGTCACAGCAAGTTCCAACCCAGAGTGTGTGTCACAGCCAGTGACCAGCCCAGAGTGTGTGTCACAGCCAGTGACCAACCCAGAGTGTGTGTCACAGCCAGTGATCACTGTTGCAAAACAACCATGTGACAGTAAAGTTGTCATGTTTTTGGCACGATGTCCTGATGCTGTTGAGGAAGTTTGTTGACAGATTAGTGTGTGTTTGTTGATAGATTAGTGTGTGTTTGTTGATAGATTAGTGTGTGTTTGTTGACAGATTAGTGTGTGTTTGGAGTCTTTCATCAGAATCTCTTATTCCTCTGTCATTATCCTAATACTGAAGCTGTAAACTCTGCTGTGGTTTGATCACTGCTAAAGGTCTGTGTGTGTGTGTGTGTGTGTGTGTGTGTGAAGGTATGCAGGTTTGTCTGTGTGTGTGTGTGTCTGTCTGGGAGGGGGGGTTGTCAGATAAACCTGGAGCACAGGAAGAGCTGTCTTCTTACATCATACTGAGAGAGCTGATGTCTACTGAACCCTGTTGAGTGTGTGTGTGAGAGTGGGTTGGGGTGGGGTGTGTGGTGTGAGTGTGTGTTAGGGTTGGGGTGGGATGTGTGTGTGTGAGTGTGTGTGGGCAGTACTGTCAGGGATGTCTGGGAGAGGCTGAAATATAAGAAGGGAGCAGGAACTGAATCTACTATCAATCCTTCATAAGACAAAAATGTCAGTAGAATGTCAGGTGCAGATTCAGTCTTCAGATCTTCAGATCATCAAAGGGCGCTTCAATCAACAACAACTCACTGAAAAGCCACTGCCCACTCAGACCACACAGCGTGTCGCTATTCTACTGGCACACACACACACACACACACACACACACACACACACACACTCAGCAACCATTCTAGACTGGAAATGAATACCAGACAAATCACAATGTGAATACCAGGTACAAAAACACACACTCAGAAACATCCCACTGAAAATCTCTTGGCACCCCCTGGCACCCCCTGGCACAGTTGGCACAGAGAGATTCTCACTGGCCGCCGGCGATGGTGCGCAGACCTTGTGTTTATACATTAGGAAAAAGTTCAGCCGTCTCATCTGCTGCTGAACAGCCATTGGCTGCTGTAGGGTGCGTCTTCTGTAGGGTGACTGACAGTAATGCAGGCTATGGGCTTTGAACATTTTTCCACGAGACGAATGAAAGCACAGCATTTGTGCCAAAGATCGTTCATCAGTTTGCACAGCAGGCAAGAAGCCCTGGTTGTTGTGGGCATTCAGGCATATCCCTGTTGGATACTATGAATGGAGGTGCTGTGTTCATGCTGTATTTGTCCAACATCCACCATCATTTTGAGACACGGATGACAAGTCAAGCAAACGTACAAGTGTTCAGAATTCCAGACTTTTTCCTTTGAGATGTTGGCCAGTGTGGGTCAGTGAAAGTGACTGGAGGAGCTGCAGTCGGATGGATTCAAGTGGACTGAGAGATTAATCACCAGACCCTTCAATAAGATGCTAATGAGATTAATCACCAGACCCTTCAATAAGATGCTAATGAGAGATTAATCACCAGACCCTTCAATAAGATGCTAATGAGAGATTAATCACCAGACCCTTCAATAAGATGAAGAGATTAATCACCAGACCCTTCAATAAGATGAACAGATTAATCACCAGACCCTTCAATAAGATGAAGAGATTAATCACCAGACCCTTCAATAAGATGCTAATGAGAGATTAATCACCAGACCCTTCAATAAGATGCTAATGAGATTAATCACCAGACCTTCAATAAGATGCTAATGAGAGATTAATCACCAGACCCTTCAATAAGATGAAGAGATTAATCACCAGACCCTTCAATAAGATGCTAATGAGATTAATCACCAGACCCTTCAATAAGATGCTAATGAGAGATTAATCACCAGACCCTTCAATAAGATGCTACTGAGAGATTAATCACCAGACCCTTCAATAAAATGAAGAGATTAATCACCAGACCCTTCAATAAGATGAACAGATTAATCACCAGACCCTTCAATAAGATGAAGAGATTAATCACCAGACCTTCAATAAGATGCTAATGAGAGATTAATCACAGACCCTTCAATAAGATGCTAATGAGATTAATCACCAGACCCTTCAATAAGATGCTAATGAGAGATAATCACCAGACCCTTCAATAAGATGAAGAGATTAATCACCAGACCCTTCAATAAGATGCTAATGACGCACCCTGAAGGCTGTGACTTTTGTTTATGTTTCGGATTTTCTGAAATAATTCTACAATGTTTCCCGTGAGGGAGGACTTCCTCTTGTGTTTTAGTCAGAGAACATTTGCCTAAAAGGCAGGCCTCTGCAGGACTGTGGGAAAGCCAACCAGTGTAAAAGGACTTTCCAGAGCCTATCACAGATATCTGTCAAACGGATCCTAGCTGATTGACAAACTGTAAGCCTCCTGGACTTCCTCCTGTCCTGTCTGCCTGCCTGTCTGTCTGTCTGTCTGCCTGCCTGTCTGTCTGTCTGTCTGTCTGTCTGTCTGCCTGTCTGTCTGTTAGACAGGCATGTCTGTCTGTCTGTATGTGAGACAGGCCCAAGCACACAGGAAACAAACACATCTGAAGGGGATCAATTAGGATCTCCATGCAGCTCCTCATGACAGCAGGCTTTCATTTCCCCTCCGCTCCTCCTTCCATTTCCCCTCCTCCTCCTTCATTTTCCCCTCCGCCTCCTTTCATTTCCCCTCCGCTCTCCTTTCATTTCCTTCCGCTCCGCTCCTCCTTTCATTTCCCCTCCGCTCCTCCTTTCATTCCCCTCCGCTCCTCCTTCCATTTCCCCTCCGCTCCTCCTTTCATTCCCCTCCGCTCCTCCTTCCATTTCCCCTCCGCTCCTCCTTTCATTCCCTCCGCTCCTCCTTCCATTTCCCCTCCGCTCCTCCTTTCATTCCCCTCCGCTCCTCCTTTCATTCCCCTCCGCTCCTCCTTTCATTCCCCCTCCCCACCTCCTTTGCTGAATATTCAGGCCTGACAGTGTGTCCTCCTGCACGCCATGCCGCTGTTTGTGTCCATATTCCATCCCATAATCCACGCCAGCGTTTCCTGCTGCATGTCAGCCGCTGCTCGCTCTTTATTGCGATATTCCATCCCGGCACGCCAGGCTCCACCCCCGCAGCCGCCATCAGCAGGAGTGAACGGGCCTCTTTCTGCGGGTGAATTATTTAGGCCGCAGTCACAGAGAGACATTAAACTTTTATGCCAGGCAATTTGGCTGCTGTGCCAGGGCACCATGAGGGGAGCTGAGTGGGTTGGCATGTGTGGGGATTCAGCTCCATGCCATCGTGCATCCAGCCACCCCACACGGGGAGGGGAACACGGAGGTGGCCCTGGAGCCCTGGACAGACAGGGTGGCACAGACATGTTAGGTTGGCACTGGGACAAGATGGCACACACTTGTGTAGCTGGCACTGGGCCACTCTCTTGTTAAGGTGTCACCACATGGGGTGGGGGGTGGTTAGGTGTCAGCGGGTGGGGGACATGTTTTTCCATACCCATCTGTGGCCACTCTTAAGCCAAAGTGTGCCCCTGAATGAATGTCTGTCTCCAAGCCAACTTTACCACGTCATGCTTGTTTACCTGTCTCAGGTAAAAACAGTTTTGTGTGGCCACTGCAAATGCTCTTTCTCTCTCTCTCTCACACACACACATGCACACACACATAGTCACACACTCTCTCGCTCACACACACACACATGCACACACACATAGTCACACACTCTCTCGCTCACACACACACACACACAACACATGCACACACACAGTCACACCACTCTCTCGCTCACACACACACACACACACACATTCTGTCTTGATGAGACCTCTGCTGCATGAACCCCCCACATCAGATCTTAGATCTTTGTCAGCCAGCGCACTGGATGTCCCCGTGAGAGCTTTGGATAAAATCAGAAATCAGGTTAAGAGCAAATCATTAGTACACACACGCGCGCACACACACACACACACACACACACACACACCACACACACACACACAACACCACATTCCGATGGTTCATTCCAATCCATTTAGTTTAAAGTTTGGTGGCGTTGGTTTGGTGGTCTAATGAGTCGGCAAGTGAGGATTACAGCAGTAAAGCACTGCTTTTCTCCTCCCCTCGTTCCTCCCTCTGTCCTCTCTTCCTCCCTCTGACCTCCATTCTTTCCCCCTTTCCTCCCTCTGTCCTCCCTTTATTCATTCCTCCCTTTGACCTCCATTTATTCATTCCTCTCTTCCTCACTTTGTCCTCCCGCCATTCATTTATTCCTCTCTTCCTCCCTTCATCCCCACTGACCTCCATTCATTCCTCCCTTCCTCCCTCTGTCCTCCCTCCATTCATTCTTCTCTTATTCCCTCATCCCTTCCTCAGTTTCTTCATTCCTTCTTCTCTCCCTCCCTTTCTTCATTCCTTATTCCCTTCATTCCTCTGCACCCTGCTCAGATGAGTGCTGAGATGAACTATATCCCCTAGTCCAAACACACACAGATTCAGTCCACTCACACTCAGTCCATTCCCCCCAGTCCAATAGACTGGCCAGAGAAAGAGGCAATAGCATCCCTCAACCCTGAGATTTCTGATCCTAATCCTGAGACAAGCCCAGCTCTGTCAATGATGTGACACAACTGTTTATTTGGTGTGCTAAACACATAGATTGTGTCGTGTGTGAAAACCATACACTGAACATATGTTACCTGTGGTGATAAACTCACATAGATCATTTAAAGTTGAAAGGTTAAACAGGAGTGTATTCTGATGTGTAGCAAATGACTGGTGGATAATCTTGTGTAGTTTTCAGCCTTGATTTCTGATTACCTCTGACCTTGTATCTGAGATGGGCCAAGATGTTTTATCCTAATCTGCATATAATCTAATACACAGACCACACCAGCGTCCCACATCCTTTTCTCCACAAACATAGAAACATCTACTTACACCAGCCATGGATGCAGAAGGAGGGCCACTGATGTAGATGGGAGGGGCCATGGGAGAATCCTGCAAGATGGACATCTGAGGACAATTAATGAAGTTCTTCAGACAACAAGCCTTAAACACTTGAGCCCATTACACATTAAACACGTTAAACACCCTAATCACAGGCCATCAGAAAGAGATCCCACTACACATTAAACACTTCAGACACAGGCAGAGCCCACTACACATTAAACACTTCAGACACAGCGGAAGCAGATCCCACTACACATTAAACACTTCAGACACAGGCAGATCCCACTACACATTAAACACTTCAGACACAGGCAGAGCCCACTACACATTAAACACTTCAGACACAGGCACAGTGGAAGTAGAGTGACTTCAGCCATGGATGTACTGGTTGAAGATTGAACCAGCAACCTTTTGGCTTCAAGCTCCAAGCCCTAACCAGTAGGCCATGTTAAACACAGGCACAGCGGAAAGAGACACATCAAACACATGAAACACACTTAAACATGAAACACAGTCACGGGGGCAGAAGAGTGTGACTCAGCCAACTGACAAACAGATAAACAAATATGAGGTGAAATTAGCTGAAATAAATAAACATGTAGGTAATCTTTAGTCTGGTGGTAGTCTGGTGGTAGTCTGGTGGTAGTCTGGTGGTAGTCTGGTGGTAGTCTGGTAGGAGTCTGGTGGTAGTCTGGTAGTAGTCTGGTGGTAGTCTGGTGGTAGTCTGGTGGTAGTCTGGTAGTAGTGTGGTGGTAGTCTGGTAGTAGTCTGGTGGTAGTCTGGTGGTAGTCTGGTGGTAGTCTGGTAGTAGTGTGGTGGTAGTCTGGTAGTAGTCTGGTGGTAGTCTGGTGGTAGTCTGGTAGTAGTGTGGTGGTAGTCTGGTAGTAGTCTGGTAGTAGTCTGGTGGTAGTCTGGTAGTAGTCTGGTGGTAGTCTGGTAGTAGTGTGGTGGTAGTCTGGTAGTAGTCTGGTGGTAGTCTGTCTACAGTCTACTGGCAGTCTGTCTGTAGTCTTATGGTACATCTTATGGCCATCTTCTGTAGTCTATCTGAGTCTGTCTGTAGTCTGTCTGTAGTCTACCTGAGTCTATCTGCAGTCTGTCTGTAGTCTAGTGATTATCTTCTGTAGTCTGAGTCTGTCTGTAGTCTGTCTGTAGTCAATCTGAATCTGTCTGTAGTCTGTCTGTAGTCTATCTGAGTCTGTCTGTAGTCTATCTGAGTCTGTCTGTAGTCTATCTGAATCTGTCTGTAGTCCAGTGATGATCTCTTGTAGTCTACCTGAGTCTGTCTGCAGTCTGTCTGTAGTCTAGTGATTATCTTCTGTAGTCTGAGTCTGTCTGTAGTCTGTCTGAGTCTGTCTGTAGTCTATCTGAGTCTGTCTGTAGTCCAGTGATAGTCTTCTGTAGTCTATCTGAGTCTGTCTGTAGTCTATCTGAGTCTGTCTGTAGTCCAGTGATAGTCTTCTGTAGTCTATCTGAGTCTGTCTGTAGTCTATCTGAGTCTGTCTGTAGTCCAGTGATAGTCTTCTGTAGTCTATCTGAGTCTGTCTGTAGTCCAGTGATGATCTCTTGTAGTCTATCTGAGTCTGTCTGTAGTCTAGCGGTGATCTGTAGTCTATCTGTAGTCTGCAGGCCGCTGGTGATAGGATGGGCTCTGAGTGGCCGGAGCTGAAGACAGATGTGTAGGCACCTTAAGAAGAGGCCACATTCAGCACCTGCCTTCTCTCCTCTCATTCTCACCCCTGATTGGTGGAGGCAGGTCCTTGGCGACCGTCGCCTCCTATCCCAGCTGCCAATCAGCTCCCTCTAATGAAGACAAATGCAGGAGCTGCCCACTGAGCTGGCCATACCACACACACACACACACACACACACACACACACACACAGTGCCAAACCACATCAAGACACACACACACAGAGTCAAACACGTCAGGACACACAAACACACACACACACACAGTGCCAAACACGTCTCACAGACACACACACATACACTCAAAACATACACACTCACACACACACACACACACACATATATGCATGCGCACACACACACACACATACACAGACACACACATGCACGCACACACACATGCATGCACAGACACACACACACACACACACACACACACACACTGTGCCAGGGCATATTATGACATAGCCAACATACACACACAATTACAAACATACTGAATCACACACACCTAACACACACACACCCAAATACTTACAGACCTAAATGTGTGCACATTCAAACACACCAAATACACCGTAAACACAGAGTGAAAGTGTTTTGTGTGTGTGTGTGTGTGTGTGTGTTTTGTGTCTGTGCCCCCCCCAGAGTGGAACACTGCTGAACTCCTCCCCCCAGAGTGGAACACTGCTGAACTCCTCCCCCCAGAGTGGAACACTGCTGAACTCCTCCCCCCAGAGTGGAACACTCCTGAACTCCTCCCCCCAGAGTGGAACACTGCTGAACTCCTCCCCTCAGAGTGGAACACTGCTGAACTCCTCCCCCCCAGAGTGGAACACTGCTGAACTCCTCCCCCCCAGAGTGGAACACTGCTGAACTCCTCCCCCCAAAGTGTGTGTCCAGGCTCTTCTAGGAGCAGCTTAATCTCTGGATTGATTTTCCAAGGGTCTCCACTTAACCTCCTACTTTACTGAACCTCACTTTTACTTCACTTTGTACTTACACACAACTTTTACAAACTTTTTAAACATCATTTGGAGTCTCACTTTTACACTCTGAGGGCTGAAGTTTGAGAAGTCCATGTAGTTTGGATTTTTTAGTGGTTATCCTACTACCTCTCTCACTCTCTCTCTCTATATCCACCCCTCTCTCTCTCTCTTTTTCTCTCTCTCTCTCCCTTTGTGTTTGCAAAGAAGAGAGAGACTAAGAGATAAAAGAACTGAGGGATGATATATATGTGTGTGTGTGTGGATTTGTTCATGTTTGTGTGTGTGTGTATGGTGTTTGTTTGTGTGTGTGTGTGTTTATTGTGGATCTCTGGCCTGTTAGATTCTGTTCTTGTGAGTCTGTCCATGTCCAAAAGGCTCTCCGCTGCTTTTCCCCCATGATGCAACAGGAGGCCAATGCAGCTTAGAGTTCTTCCTGGTCATTAGCACAGCCAGCAGAGAGACGGGAGGAGGGGTGAAGATGGAGTGAACAAAAACAAGGAAGAAAAGAAGCTCATTGTTAAGGACACAGTAGCACACACACCCACCCACACACACACACACACATCAGACATATAGCAGACACACACACACCCAGCAGACAATATATAGTGCACAGATAAGGAGAGGTAGTCCTCTGCCCTGCTACCAGCTAGTAATAACAGTACTGATAACACTGCTAGTAACATCAGTGACCAGGATGAAGTGAAGAGGATATGATGTAATAATATCTGTCCTCCACTGGCTGTGAAGGAGGACAAAACCAAAGGCATTAGGAGCATCACAGTCATGCAGGACAATGGGAACGGGTGTGTGGCATCAAACACCACACTGCACCGAGAACGGATCGACTACAGGCGACCCGACTCCACCGGGGATGGATTGACTGTCCCTTGCCTAAAGTCAGTCAGCCAGTTCTTCAGAAACTGGACCACATGCACGGCATGGCAGTTTTACAGCATGACAATGACCCTAAACACACCTCCGAGATGAGTGTCTTGCTGAGGAAGCTCTAGGTAAAGGGGATGGACTGGCCATAAACTCCACATACACCTTTAAAATAACACATCAACTGGGAACTGAACCCAGATCTCCAGTATCTCCACCAGCTGAGCTGAGCTTTGGTCTTACTGTGAAATATTCTGAAACTGTATTCATTCATTCATTCATTCATTCTTCATTTTGAATTCATTCATTCATTCTTCATTTTTCTGAAATGTTATTCATTCTAAATTCCAACAATCTTCTACATTTTTCAAGATAAGTTAAGATACAGCCTAAGTGTGTGTGAAGAATAGTGGAATGACACATTGTGTGTCATGATGTAACTTAGTTCATTATAGAAAAACAACAAAAAATTGTGGGAAATAGTGGATAAGAAAAAAAGGAATAAATAATATATTTATGACACCTTAATGGGCTAGTGTACTACTGTATATATATAATATTATACTGAATATATTTATATTATATTATACTGTGTGTGTATATATAGAGAGAGTCTGTGTAGTTATATAGTTATATGTCTGTGTAGTTATGTAGTTATATATATATATATATATGTATGTATGTATTTCACAACTCATTTTGGGGTAGTCTGCTATTGTATATCGTTGATGTTTCACCAACTCATGATACAGTAAATCACATCTGCAGGAAATAAACAATTCACCCTGTTCTGAAAGCAGTTGATATCTGAGGTACAACTGCTCATCGCAGACACTTTTTGATTTCAAAACTGACATTGTCTCTTACTGAAGCTGATTAGAGAGTCTCCATGCTGCATCTCACAGTGAACGTGAATGAGCAGAGCCACAGGTGGATGAAGTCTGGTATCTTTTGCCTCAACAGCTGAACTGCCCTCACTTCAGCACCTTGGACAGCGACCCCACTGACTTCAGCCCCAGGACCTTAGCGATAGTGGATTCAGCACCTTGGACAGCGACCCCACTGACTTCAGCCCCAGGACCTTAGCGATAGTGGATTCAGCATCATGTGGAGAGCAGGGCTCATAGCTTGTAGCTAAAGAAAATGTTCAGGAGAAGAAATGTGTGTGTCTGTGTGTGTGTATGTGTGTGTGGCATGTGTCTCTGCAGAGATGATGCTGGTGCTGGTGTGTACGTGTGTGTGTGTATGTGTGTGTCTGTGTGTGTGAGGCATGTAATTGGAAGCTGATGGCCCAGGCCATATGGCCATTCTTAATGGTAGTGAGGTTGTAGTTGTTGGTGTTTGTGTGTGTGCATATTTCAGCTGCTGAGAGGTAGTTATGTAAAACATGTAACAGCACATATTTTAAGTTGCTCAGAGATCGTTACCTAAATGCAAGGGATGTGACAGGAAAAGAGCTCTATGAGACATCTATGAGACATCTATGAGACATCTCTGAGACATCTATGAGACATCTATGAGACGTCTATGAAACATGTAGGTCTTGGACAACGTGAGGAGCGCACATTAGCTCTCTCTCTCTCACACACACACGCACACACAGAGTAGCCACTGTTAAGGCCACAGAAATCAGTAAACGCACACCCAACAGATTATTAGGTCACATCTGAGCCTAGCTGTTAGCTTGACACTGAATAACCCTGTAATATTTCACCGCACCATTGCTTGTCTGTTACAGTATAAATATGCACTGTAGTGCTCCTCCTCGCCAAGGGTCTTGTTATTCTCCCACCTATAATTTAACTTGAACTGCTTAACGTAGAAACTCTGTTCAAATTGCCATGTGTACATCTTTGCACGCGCTGTGCTTCTAAGACATCTCTAAGTTTAAATCACAAACGCTCCACCAACATAAATGTTTACACAAATCACAAATGCTGTACCAACATAAATGTTTACACAAATCACAAATGCTTTCATAAAAGTCCTTGTTGAAACTGAAAATCTACAGCTCCCAAAAGGACGGATCCTATTCAGTTGTTTTTCATGTGCATAGATCTCTGCCCAAAAAACAGTCCTTGATATAGCTCACGAATGCTTTCAAAATAATCCCCTTTACCTCCCTTTCTTTGAAAAGGCCTTTATCTTACAATGCTGCAGTGAAGAAGCGGTGATATTATCCCCTGACAATCAGCCGACCTGGGTTAGGTGTTGCAAGTTATGCCGCTTTGAGTAGATTTAAGTTTAACTTTTTAAACGCTTTGCATCACACTGGTAATTCCTTCAGGAGTTGCATCTCTAGTTTTTAAATGTTCATTCTTACAGTAATAAGCATCATATTCATATATTAAATAGTCATTAATATTAATAAATCAAATATAACCTGAAAATGTGCTGCTTTGTTTTCTCTGTACTCTCATACCTAAATTGAACCTGTTACTACAGCTGGAGGAGGTCCTTCCAATAATATCTCTATTACTGCGGTACTACTGTGAGTGTTACTCCTGCCACTGATATCACTACTGTGAGTGTTACTCCTGCCACTGATATCACTACTGTGAGTGTTACTCCTGCCACTGATATCACTACTGTGAGTGTTACTCCTGATATCACTACTGTGAGTGTTACTCCTGCCACTGATATCACTACTGTGAGTGTTACTCCTGATATCACTACTGTGAGTGTTACTCCTGCCACTGATATCACTACTGTGAGTGTTACTCCCGATATCACTACTGTGAGTGTTACTCCTGCCACTGATATCACTACTGTGAGTGTTACTCCTGATATCACTACTGTGAGTGTTACTCCCGATATCACTACTGTGAGTGTTACTCCTGATATCACTACTGTGAGTGTTACTCCTGCCACTGATATCACTACTGTGAGTGTTACTCCTGATATCACTACTGTGAGTGTTACTCCTGCCACTGATATCACTACTGTGAGTGTTACTCCTGATATCACTGCTGTGAGTGTTACTCCTGATATCACTGCTGTGAGTGTTAATCCTGCCACTGATATCACTACTGTGAGTGTTACTCCCGATATCACTACTGTGAGTGTTACTCCTGCCACGCCACTGATATCACTACTGTGAGTGTTACTCCCGATATCACTACTGTGAGTGTTACTCCCGATATCACTACTGTGAGTGTTACTCCTGCCATGCCACTGATATCACTACTGTGAGTGTTACTCCCGATATCACTACTGTGAGTGTTACTCCTGCCATGCCACTGATATCACTACTGTGAGTGTTACTCCCGATATCACTACTGTGAGTGTTACCACAACAGGCAGAAGCAACGTCCTGTTTTGAGTAAGCTGAGTATCAGGAGGTCGGGGACAAACAGCTGCAGTGAAAGTCCCTTCTTGTCTGTATATTCTGTGTCCAGCGCATTTTGAAAAGAATGATTTGTCAACTTTGGCGAAGACAACGGGCTTCATAAGTTTTAACCTGCGGTTGTAACAGTATCCCTGCACTAATGACGCGGCTTCATAAGTTTTAACCTGCGGTTGTAACAGTAACCCTGCGCTAATGACGCGGCTTCATAAGTTTTAACCTGCGGTTGTAACAGTAACCCTGCGCTAATGACGCGGCTTCATAAGTTTTAACCTGCGGTTGTAACAGTATCCCTGCACTAATGACGCGGCTTCATAAGTTTTAACCTGCGGTTGTAACAGTAACCCTGCGCTAATGACGCGGCTTCAGAAGTTTTAAGCTGCGGTGCGCTAATCACGCAGGTATCTGGTGGTGACGGCTGGTGTGAAATCCCACACATTACAAGCTAATCACTGCAAAGTGTCTGTTTACAGTCTCCAAGCAGTTGGTGGATGTGCTTGTCATAGTCTATGTCTTCCTACATTTCCTCTGAACTCTTTTAGCTCTTCATCCCTTGCAATTCTGACATTAGCGAGCTAATGGAAATAACAAGCTAATGTAAATACTAATGTAATGGAAATACTAATGTCATGTAAATACTAATGTAATGTAAACGATGTAAATAGCCTGTTCACTGGACATGCCTTGCAACACTGACATGACAGCAGCGAATCAGAGCACAGATCATTCTCACAGGCAGAGAAACAAGGCGCTAAACACACTGCTAGTTGTGAGTTTTCTCTCTTGTCCTTGAGACTGTGGTGTGTGTGTGTGTGTGTGTGTGTGCGTGTGTGTGTGCGTGTGTGTGTAGGGCTTCACACACTGCTAGTTATGAGATGAGAGCAGCTTGTCCTTGTGGTAGGTGTCACTTTTATATGGATCCCAGCAGCAGCAGCAGCAACACCTGACAGCTACTTACAAGTGTGAGTAGAGAGGCTGTCCAATATTCCCTTCTGCAGCAGTGTGTGTGTGTGTGTGTGTGTGTGTGTGAGAGAGAGAGAGAGAGAGAGAGAGAGTTAGATACTTGTGTAAAAATGAGAGGCTTTCCAATATTCCCCTCTGCAGCCTGTGTGTGTGTGTGTGTTGGGTACTTGTGTAAAAATGAGAGGCTTTCCAATATTCCCCTCTGCAGCCTGTGTGTGTGTGTGTGTTGGGTACTTGTGTAAAAATGAGAGGCTTTCCAATATTTCCCTCTGCAGCCTGTGTGTGTGTGTGTGTGTTGGGTACTTGTGTAAAAATGAGAGGCTTTCCAATATTCCCCTCTGCAGCCTATGTGTGTGTGTGTGTGTGTGTGTGTTAGATACTTGTGTTAAAATGAGAGGCTTTCCAGTTTTCCCCTCTGCTTGTGTACTTGCTGTCTCCATCATAGTTCCCCTGTGTGTGTGTGTGTGTGTGTGTGTGTGCACAAGCAGGACATGCAGTGATGGAAAGTGGATTCATCTAGGGCTGAATCGATTACTCCAGTAACTCAAAATATTTGATTACAAAAAATGTAAAATTTGTTAAATTACTACTAACAAAGTTCATCTTTTTAAAAGTCTGGGTACACACTGTAAAATAGATCAGGCCTTCAAAATGTCAGAGCTCCTAGACCTTCCAGAAAGCATACACACGTTAACTGCAGTTAGCAGTTCACCAAGCGGAGCCTCAAAGGTGCAGAAAAGTTGACGTTAGTCAATTTATGATTGCTAACTTATTACGATTGCTAACTGAGGTAAAGGAAGTGTCCACACACAGACACACACACACACACACACACTCACACCCACAACCTGGCCCCATCATCTCCTTCATGGACTATGTGCTGTATGGACAGTGACTACCTCGGCTCTGAGGCCCCCTCTTATACTGCACTATATGTGCTGTATGGACAGTGACTACCTCGGCTCTGAGGCCCCCTCTTATACTGCACTATATGTGCTGTATGGACAGTGACTACCTCGGCTCTGAGGCCTCCTCTTATACTGCACTATATGTGCTGTATGGACAGTGACTACCTCGGCTCTGAGGCCCCCTCTTATGCTGCACTATATGTGCTGTATGGACAGTGACTACCTCGGCTCTGAGGCCCCCTCTTATACTGCACTATATGTGCTGTATGGACAGTGACTACCTCGGCTCTGAGGCCCCCTCTTATACTGCACTATATGTGCTGTATGGACAGTGACTACCTCGGCTCTGAGGCCCCCTCTTATACTGCACTATATGTGCTGTATGGACAGTGACTACCTCGGCTCTGAGGCCTCCTCTTATGCTGCACTATATGTGCTGTATGGACAGTGACTACCTCGGCTCTGAGGCCCCCTCTTATACTGCACTATATGTGCTGTATGGACAGTGACTACCTCGGCTCTGAGGACCCCTCTTATACTGCACTATATGTGCTGTATGGACAGTGACTACCTCGGCTCTGAGGACCCCTCTTATACTGCACTATATGTGCTGTATGGACAGTGACTACCTCGGCTCTGAGGCCTCCTCTTATGCTGCACTATATGTGCTGTATGGACAGTGACTACCTCGGCTCTGAGGACCCCTCTTATGCTGCACTATATGTGCTGAACTAGTCATGAACCAGCTCTTCTGATCTCTCAAGCACCTTACTGGCTACCGCATGGGAAACTGCATTCCATTGTGTTGTATTGTACAGTGACTATAAATCTGAATCGAATCTGATCTAGTCTGAGTTCTGACAGGTGTTGGGGTTGGGGCTGGGAGAGCTAACACCTCCACAGTGCTCTGCTGCATGATGAGACATCCAGGTACCTGACAACTGACAGCCACATTCCTTCTTCATTCTTTACACACACACACACACACATACAGACACACACACACACACACACACACACACACTCCTTTCTGGGTTAACATTCCTATGGTTGCCTTAGAGTTTCTCCATCACATGCTTGTGTTGAACCAGTAAAGCCACCAGATCGCAGGAGTCTGCTGGGGATTTTCATTGGGTCCCCGGAGTCACATGACTGCACAGGGATCCTAAATCATGTTCTCATTTCTCCTCAACCCACACTGCTGAGACCGCTGGACACACACACATACACACACAAACACACACACACACACACACACACCCCAACAAGTCCAGTGATCCATGAAATATGTGCAGCTAGGAAGAGGCCAAAACACTTCACTTCCTGCTTTTATGGGGCTCCAACAAACAAAGGGCAAAGCTCCTCCTCCTCCTCCTTCTTCTTCTTCTTCTTCTCCTCCTCCTCCTCCTATTTCTCCTCCTTCTCCTCCTCCTCCTTTTTCTCCTCCTTCTCCTCCTCCTCCTCCACCTCCTTCTCCTCCTCCTCCTCCTTCTCCTCCTCCTCCTTCTTCTCCTCCTCCTCCTCCTCCTCCTTCTCCTCCTCCTCCTTCTTCTCCTCTTCCTCCTTCTTCTTCTCCTCCTCCTCCTTCTCCTCCTCCTTCTTCAATGCCAGGCAGTCTAAAGAAGGGCTTTGAGGCCACAGCACACAGCAAACATGTAGAAACATGCACACACACACACGCGCATGCACGCACACACACACACACACACACACGCACACACACACACCAATGATACAGCTTTTAACAAATGTACTGTAGTAAAGACTGACTCCCTCCTAATGCTCTGCACGTCTCTGTTGTAAATGTCAACTTTCCCCTCCCCTTCAGTCTTGTGCTGTCTGCACACCAACAACGGGACACTGTGCTTTGGTCATACTCAAGTCCATGCTGTATTTAACCAAAAAACAAGGAAACCCAATTCTGGTCAAATGTAAACGGTCAGTCTTACAGAATCTGAATTGTGTTGTTCCTGACAGGCTGCATATTCATAGAGCTACTGAAGCCATATAATATCAAATATTTCCTGATTCCAGAGAATCCCCTCTACTCAAATATGGAAACACACATCCATATAATATCAAACACACATCCATATTATATCAAACACACATCCATATAATATCTATAACACACATCCATATTATATCAAACACACATCCATACAATATCAAACACACATCCTTATTATATCTATAACACACATCCATATAATATCAAACACACATCCATATTATATCAAACACACATCCATATAATATCAAACACACATCCATATTATATCAAACACACATCCATATAATATCTATAACACACATCCATATAATATCAAACACACATCCATATTATATCAAACACACATCCTTATTATATCAAACACACATCCATATAATATCTATAACACACATCCATATAATATCAAACACACATCCATATTATATCAAACACACATCCATATAATATCTATAACACACATCCATATTATATCAAACACACATCCATACAATATCAAACACACATCCTTATTATATCTATAACACACATCCATATAATATCAAACACACATCCATATAATATCTATAACACACATCCATATTATATCAAACACACATCCATATAATATCTATAACACACATCCATATAATATCTATAACACACATCCATATTATATCAAACACACATCCATATAACATCAAACACACATCCATATAATATCAAACACATCCATATTATATCAAACACACATCCATATAATATCAAACACACATCCATATAATATCAAACACACATCCTTATTATATCAAACACACATCCATATAATATCTATAACACACATCCATATAATATCAAACACACATCCATATTATATCAAACACACATCCATATAATATCTATAACACACATCCATATAATATCAAACACACATCCATATTATATCAAACACACATCCTTATTATATCAAACACACATCCATATAATATCTATAACACACATCCATATAATATCAAACACACATCCATATTATATCAAACACACATCCACTCCCTTGTTTCCTGTGGTGGCATGAAAGAGAAAACAGAAAAAATTCTTAGGCCTAAAAATGTTTTTCCTGATGGGAAGGCTTATACAAGACATATACGGTAGATATTAATATCCTAGAGTGTCCTGAAAATTGTTACATAAATTCAACGCTAGTTTTGTCATGAACTGTTCATCAACGCAGGCAATAATGACTGGGCAGGTGGGTAATCAGCCAGGGACATTCACATTGGCTGATCGTTCTGATAAGACACTTGAACATGTCCTAAGCCTGTCTGTACTTCCTGCAGCTGCAGTGTGTGGGCGGAGCCTTCCAGGTCGGACATTTGGCACGTCTGAGCTGATCAGCAGGTGAAATCAGAAGCGGGAGCATTGCTGTTCCAGCTGCCAGGATGAACCATAAAAGCAGCCAGGTAAGTGTGAAGCTTCAGGACACTGGTACTGTTGGGGTCTGCTGTAGTACTTTGGGGGGGCCCATTTACTTTGTATGTTGGCATGTTGGGATTTTTTGGATGTTGCTCTTTGGGGCATTCAGGTGCTGACGGTGGCAGAGCCAGCTGGTCCCTCGGGTTAACTGAATTTTTATTTGCTGTTTGTTATGTCTGTCTCTTACTGTAGTGTGCTGTGAGACCTTGCTTATGATACGGCTCTGTCTGTTCATCTGCCCCCTGTGCTCTGCTGCTGGGTGTGCGGACGAAGGGGTTGTGAAGCGGCAGCAATAAGCTCTGTTAAACTGCCCTCATGCGTCTGGCGGTGGTGCTTATGGTCAAGCGGCCCTGTAGGTTCCTGTAAGGGCAACAACGGAACAAACAAATACAGAGCTGGGAGAGGAATCTTGCCATGCTCACACACACACACACACACACACACACACACACACACACACACACACACACACACACACACACACAGAGTTCTCAGATACAGAGCTGCTAGAGGAATCTTGCCATGCTCACACACACACACACCCACCCACACCCACACACACACACACACACACACACAGAGCTGCGAGAGGAGCCTTGCCATGCATCAGTCTATTTCCACATGGTAGACACAGCAGCCTTAATTAGCTTAAAATACACACTGTCACACATCTCATTTAATGAAATTTTGTCACACACACACACACACACACACACACACACACACACACACACACACACACTAGAGTCTCAGAGAAAGAGAGAGGGAGACAGAGATACTCAAGCAAGTCCTGTTAAACAGGGCAGAGACCTGGTCCCCCCCTGACCTGTTAAACAGAGCAGAGACCTGGTCCCCCCCTGACTTGTGAAATGGGGCAGAACCTGAAGGGCTAATCAATACTAAATCTGCTTCCGTTTGGAGGGAAAAGCTGTTGGATCAAAGTGAAGGAATCTCATGTTCACCAAACCTATTAGTGGGAGGCTAAATCAGCTCCTCTGTCCTCAATTCAAATGGGAGACTTGATTACGGTCTGGCTTATATTACTCTGCCTTGTCATCATCCAGTTTAGTTGTGACTAGACTATCCCTGCACTGACTAGTTAACTCTGACTAGACTGTCCCTGCTCTGACTAGTTAACTCTGACTAGCTGATCCCTGCACTGACTAGTTAACTCTGACTAGACTGTCCCTGCTCTGACTAGTTAACTCTGACTAGCTGATCCCTGCACTGACTAGTTAACTCTGACTAGACTGTCCCTGCTCTCAATGAAGCAGCGTGCCATAATGTGTGTTAATGAAGCAGCGTGCCATAATGTGTGTTAATGAAGCAGCGTGCCATGGCATTTTTATGCTCAAGTGTTTTCTTTGTCACCTCAGACCTTGAACATCCCGGCTCATTTTAAACTGTTTCACCTAAACATGCTCAACATGTCACTCCAAAAGCTGTGCAACATCACCTGGTACCTTCCAACACGACACTGTAGCAGGTATGACTCCAAATGAATCAAAAAAGGAGTGAAATCAATGTGTTTTACTCAGGAGTCCCCAAACAGTTTCCAGGCTACTAACATGCTAGCCAGGTTCCTTAACCACTACGCCACCACAGCCCTGTAAGGCAGGACTACTTGTGCATTTCTTGACAAGCTAACAATACTGGCAAACTTTCTTGAAGCAGGGCTAACTAATGAGCGATTGCTCCAGGTCAGGCAAAGTAGTAATACAGATTTTTTGTCATATCAGAAGCAAAATATAAAACAATTTTTTCAGTTTACCTGCCTTGTCTGTTGAATACATTTTGCCTTGTCTGTTGAATACATTTTGCCTCATCTGTCAAATTTTGTAGTTCTTTTAGCGTCAGTGTTAGAATAGAATAGAACGCCTTTATTGTCATTACACAGAGTGTAATGAGATTCAAAGCTGCCCCATAGAGTGCACACATAAAATGGATTGGAAAGTATGTACAAATCCAATATGCAAAAGAAAAATATGTATATATATATTTACACAACAAAAGATAAAACCGTATAAATAAAAAAATAAAATAAAATAAAATATAAAATAAGTAATAATAATAAAAATGGTTTGGTGATACTCTGGTGGTATAGGTAAAGTGACATGTGATAGCAACCTACCAGAACCCCCAATCTGCATAGTGCCAGTGTAGACGATGCAGATGCTCTCAAACACAGGTGTGATTGAACAAAGTGAGGTGAAGTACACACTAACCCAGAGCAGTTTGTTGTCTGCTATAGCGGCGCCCGGGGAGCAGTGAGGGGTTAGGGGCCTTACTCAAGGGAGCAGTGAGGGGTTAGGGGCCTTACTCAAGGGAGCAGTGAGGGGTTAGGGGCCTTACTCAAGGGAGCAGTGAGGGGTCAGGGGCCTTGCTCAAGGGAGCAGTGAGGGGTCAGGGGCCTTGCTCAAGGGAGCAGTGAGGGGTCAGGGGCCTTGCTCAAGGGAGCAGTGAGGGGTCAGGGGCCTTGCTCAAGGGAGCAGTGAGGGGTCAGGGGCCTTGCTCAAGGGCACTTCGGCCAGGGTCCTCTGCTCACGGATCAAATGGGCAACCCCTTCGGTTGCAAACCCGAGGCCCGAACCAGTAGGCCCTCATTTGCAAATATACACGCTGCAAAGCTGTGTTTTAAGGTGCTGGGTGACATTTTCAGAATGTTAAGATGAAAACACAGTTTAAAATTCTGCCCCCAGGGGTTAGCTGTCTTTGCTAATTCTCTGTGAGATTGGACCAAAATGTATTGTGTCTTCAGTACCGTCAAGAGAGCCTGAGCAATAGAGGTGTATGTTGAAACTGACTGAAATATCCCTCTAAGAGGCAGCTTTTACAGTGAGACCTATTGGAAGGAGACTTGAAGAGAGTAGTACTGTGTGGTAATGTGCACACACGCGCACACACACACACACACGCACACACACATACGCGCACACACACACACAAACACACACGCACGCACACGCACACGCACACACACAATGAAGCAGAGGAGCAGAGAGGTGAGACTAATGGGAAGAGGTCAGAGGGAGGTCATGCTCTCCTTATCAAACCAAAGTGTTTGTCATCCACCCCTTACAGCTTCCACTCTTGTAGGTTGAGACTGCAGAGTCACTGTGACTCCACTGCGCTGTGCCTTAACATGTCTCTGTGTGTCTGTGACTCCACTGCGCTGTGCCTTAACATGTCTCTGTGTGTCTGTGACTCCACTGCGCTGTGCCTTAACATGTCTCTGTGTGTCTGTGACTCCACTGCGCTGTGCCTTAACATGTCTCTGTGTGTCTGTGACTCCACTGCGCTGTGCCTTAACATGTCTCTGTGTGTCTGTGACTCCACTGCGTTGTGCCTTAACATGTCTCTGTGTGTCTGTGACTCCACTGCGCTGTGCCTTAACATGTCTCTGTGTGTCTGTGACTCCACTGCGCTGTGCCTTAACATGTCTCTGTGTGTCTGTGACTCCACTGCGCTGTTCCTTAACATGTCTCTGTGTGTCTGTGACTCCACTGCGCTGTGCCTTAACATGTCTCTGTGTGTCTGTGACTCCACTGCGCTGTGCCTTAACATGTCTCTGTGTGTCTGTGACTCCACTGCGCTGTGCCTTAACATGTCTCTGTGTGTCTGTGACTCCACTGCGTTGTGCCTTAACATGTCTCTGTGTGTCTGTGACTCCACTGCGCTGTGCCTTAACATGTCTCTGTGTGTCTGTGACTCCACTGCGCTGTGCCTTAACATGTCTCTGTGTGTCTGTGACTCCACAGCGCTGTGCCTTAACATGTCTCTGTGTGTCTGTGTGTCTGTGACTCCACTGCGCTGTGCCTTAACATGTCTCTGTCTCTCTCTGTGTGTCTGTGACTCCACTGTACTGTGTGGCCCCCAGTCATATCATATGAGTTTTCCCAAAAATGAGCTCTACCATTGGGTGGCCTGAACTCCATGTCCAGAAATAAGCCCAGGCTAATGTAGTCTCCAAAGCAAGTGCAAGACAGAGGCTTTGTATCCACTGAGCCGGGCTACCTCCAAAATGACCTAAAAAAACAACAGAATGCTGTTAATGATGAGTTCTGTTTCTGTCATTAGATCACTGGATTCTGTGAAGATGTGCTGCGATTAGTAAATTGCCCATAGTGTGGAGTGCTGGATGCCCCCTGGTTCCCGAGCGCGTCTGCTCTCTCCTGCCAGAAGAGGGCAATCCGAACCCCCGCGCTGGTCAGAGAGGATGGCAGTGCCAGGATCCTCACCATCACGGTTGCCGTTTCCGAGGAGGAGGAGAAAGTCTCTCCTGTAAATCCCATCCTGCGTGCTGGTCACAGGGACTGAGGCACAGCAAGCGGAGGACCGGAATCATCTCAGAGAAATGTTCGGTTTTGACGTGGCGTCACACACATGCATCGCTCGCGCATTTACTGCGTAAAACTAGAATACAAAACTCATTCTAGTCTGTAACCGATGGATTTATTCACATTTCTGCCCTATCGGTGATTCCCAACCCCCGGCTTTGCGTCCTTTTCTTTCAAGAACTGAGACAGCGGCAAACTCGCCTAAAACACACGATCATTCATCCTGGGATTGGACGTATGTCATGCGACTATGGACCGTTGTCTGTCGCCGTGCTTGATGACTGAACGCACTTGGAACTATGACAATGAGATCTGTCGGTAATGACTCCAAGCCTCGGGTGAAGTTTGCGTTTTCACAGGCTTTTCTCCCGAGCGAGGGACGTGTTGCTTGGTCGGAACTGCGAGACGCATAGACGCGAACTTGCAAGCATGCGGACTCTGGATCCTGGAGTCGGGCTGTAGACCTGCAGGACCTGACATTACGCCGCCATGGGTACGTCGAACCGCATCCCTGTCTTGGAAACGGCCTCCGAATGGGAGTTTTCTTTAAAAATAAGGAGGGAGAGAGAGAGAAGCAGGCGGATAACAAATGTATACTGTTTATTCCGCTGTCCTCTTGGAGGAGAAAGCGAACAACAGCTAAAGCCATTTATTTAATGCCATACGCACTACACAGCAGTAGGAATTACCTGAATGGAGGTTGAATCCAGCGCGTTGTGGACAGTACATAGCGATCTTTAGTATGAGTCGCCGTATATTTGAAATACCGTCGATGGGGCTGGTGTCCGATGTAAAAACTTCCAAAGTCATTTACAATAAGAAATTCAATATTAGAATGATCATATTGCCATCTGTGACAAATTGATCAACAGGTTAACTTAAATCTTTTTTGTTTTTACTCAAATATCAAATTCCTCATATTCTCTCTCTCTCTCTCGCTCTCTCTCTCTGTATGTGTGTGTGTGTGTATGTGCGCATGCACTGGATTTTGTTGGGTTAGAACAGTGCTGCATTCCCTTACTCTGTGTCAAGGCTTTTGCACAGGATGCTGAGAGACAGAGAGTGACTGAGAGAGAATATTCCTCAGGTAGTGCATTCTGGATGCTGAGAGAGAGAGGGGGAGAGAGAGAGGGGGAGAGAGAGAGAGAGAGAGAGAATGTTCCTCAGATAGTGCATTTTGGATGCCAAGAGAGAGAGAAAGAAAGAGAGAGAGAGAATATTCCTCAGGTAGTGCATTTTGGATGCTGGGAGAGAGAGAGAGAGAGAGAGAGAGAGAATGTTCCTCAGATAGTGCATTTTGGATGCAGAGAGAGAGAGAGAAAGAGAGAGAGAGAGAGAATGTTCCTCAGATAGTGCATTTTGGATGCTGGGAGAGAGAGAGAGAAAGAGAGAGAGAGAGAGAATGTTCCTCAGAATATTCATTTAGATGCCACTTGCCAGAGGCTTCCATCTGGCTGTTTTGTTGCCAGTGAGCTGGGCACTTAAGACTTTAATGCAGCAGCCTCCATGACCTCGGTCACTGGAACACAGTTGATCCTACTGCTTGGAATGCTGGCAGCCAAGTCAAGCCAAGTCAAGTCAAGTGGGTTTTATTTTAATTTCAGCCATATACACTGTATATAGTGAGATGGTGAAACGTTTCACCATGGAGTCAAGTGGGGTCAGTTAGTGCACTTAGGTTACATTTAGTGTACTTAGGTTGAGGCAGAGCAGCTATTGCAAGGAGCTGCATCCACACTGCTGGACAGGATAGCCTCCGGGACATTCAATGTAGTGCAGGTATACCAAGGAGCCGCATCCACAGTGCTGGACAGGACCACCTCAGGGACATTCAATGTAGTGCAGGTATACCAAGGAGCCGCATCCACAGTGCTGGACAGGACCACCTCAGGGACATTCAATGTAGTGCAGGTATACCAAGGAGCCGCATCCACAGTGCTGGACAGGACCACCTCAGGGACATTCAATGTAGTGCAGGTATACCAAGGAGCCGCATCCACAGTGCTGGACAGGACCACCTCAGGGACATTCAATGTAGTGCAGGTATACCAAGGAGCCGCATCCACAGTGCTGGACAGGACCACCTCAGGGACATTCCAGAACTCAAAAAGGAAGTGAGATGGTCACAGGTTTGTCTTAAGACACCAGGAAAGCTTAAAGCAAACTCAGTCAAACAGGAATCTATCCAGCTATGCACAGACACACACACACACACACACACACACACACACACACACACACACACAATAATACTGGAAAGAATGCTGTATCAGTAAATGTGAGCAGACACACACACACACACACACACACAATAATACTGGATAGAATGCTGTATTAGTAAATGTGAGCAGACACACACACACACACACACACACACACACAATAATACTGGATAGAATGCTGTATCAGTAAATGTGAAAAGACACACACGCACACACACACACACACAATAATACTGTATAGAATGCTGTATCAGTGAGTGAGCAGTGTGTGTAGGGCATGGCGAATATACACAGTGAAATAAGAGCCCTTGTGCTTACAGTGTGGCATGCCTGGACTTCTGCTTCGCCGGTATCACACTGATGGGTAGACACACGCCCCCCCCGTATGGGTAGCCTGTCTCTGTCTGCACCCCCCCCCGTATGGGTAGCCTGTCTCTGTCTGCACCCCACCCCCCTCCCATATGTCTGCTCTGCTTCCAAGGAGAGACACTGGGGGGAATTTGCTAGTCGCCGCCATTCAGGCAGAGAGAGAGTGTGAGTGTGTGTGTGTGTGTGTGTGTATGTGTGTGTGTATGTGAGCGAGAGCTACGTGTTAGACAGATGAGCTGTCCATTATTAAACGCCTAAGAGCGTGGTCATGTAATGGAGAGAAGAGGGTGTCAAAACAGATAAGGGCCAAAAGAGATGGAGGACCTGTCACTAAGAGAGAGAGAGAGAGAGGGAGAGAGAGAGAGAGAGGACCTGTCACTGAGAGAGGGAGGGAGAGAGAGAGAGGACCTGTCACAGAGAGAGAGAGAGAGAGAGGACCGGTCACTGAGAGAGGGAGGGCGAAAGAGAGAGAGAGGACGTGTCACTGAGAGAGAGAGAGAGAGAGAGAGAGAGAGGACCGGTCACTGAGAGAGAGAGGGAGAGAGAGAGAGAGAGAGAGAGGACCTGTCACTGAGAGAGGGAGGGAGAGAGAGAGAGAGAGGACCTGTCACAGAGAGAGAGAGAGAGAGGACCGGTCACTGAGAGAGGGAGGGCGAAAGAGAGAGAGAGGACGTGTCACTGAGAGAGAGAGAGAGAGAGAGAGAGAGAGGACCGGTCACTGAGAGAGGGAGGGAGAAAGAGAGAGAGGACCTGTCACTGAGAGAGAGAGAGAGAGAGAGAGAGAGAGAGAGGACCGGTTACTGAGAGAGGGAGAGGGAGAGAGAGAGAGAGAGAAAGGACCTGTCACAGGGAGAGAGAGGGAGGGACAGAGAGAGAGAGAGAGAAAGGAATTGTCACAGGGAGAGGGAGGGAGAGAGAGAGAGAGAGGACCTCTCTCGGGGGGGGGGGGCTTCCACAGACCCACAGAGGCGTGAGAGAGATGAGCTCACATTCACACCATCAGGCCAGGCCAGGCTAGGGTGACGTCGAGCTAATAGAACGTGCTACCAGCTCCGCTAAGTCCAAACCAAATTTTGCTTCCAACTTGTCAGGATGATCCCCCCTCCTCTCTGCCTTGTCCTCAACCCCACCCACAGAGGTTACCACTCCTCTAGTAGACCTTCAAGTAGCCTTGGCAGCACAGTAGCATGCGTTGCTTTGCACTTCTGCCGTTTTATGACATAACAACATCAGCTGCAGGCTACCTAACAAGCTACTTCTCCTGGAGACTTTATGAAGCGTACACACTCATCAGAAACATCGGAACATGTCCAGGTGCACTCCATGAAAGAACAGTCATACCATTAATCTGGGAAATTCTAAAGCTGTCAGGCAATTTGAAGCTCTCCAGCATCAGGAGTGATGTTATCTGCGTTCCACTGCTTGGAGAGCTTTGGTAAACAGCATGTGCCTTTTCTGCTACTTGTTTTTAACACTGCGCCACCCAAATTTGTTGAGACACTCAAGGTACCAAACTACACATCTGTATTTTTATAGCTATATACCTTTAAATAGTCTTACCTTCTACCTTGACACTTTAAATAGTCTTACCTTCTACCTTGACACTTTAAATAGTCTTACCTTCTACCTCGATGCTTTAAATAGTCTTACCTTCTACCTCGATGCTTTAAATAGTCCTGCCTTCTACCTTGACGCTTTAAATAGTCTTACCTTCTACCTTGACGCTTTAAATAGTCCTGCCTTCTACCTTGACACTTTAAATAGTCTTACCTTCTACCTTGACGCTTTAAATAGT
>PYXC01000414.1:55000-57500 GCA_015244755.2 Tenualosa ilisha | reverse complement strand
TCACAATGAAGATGATGAAGATGATCACAGTGAAGATGATGAAGATGATCACAGTGAAGATGATCACAGTGGAGATGAAGAAGATGATCACAGTGAAGATGATCACAGTGAAGATGATGAAGATGATCACAGTAAAGATGATCACAATGAAGATGATGAAGATGATCACAATGAAGATGATGAAGATGATCACAGTGAAGATGATCACAATAAAGATGATCACAGTGAAGATGATCACAATGAAGATGATGAAGATGATCACAGTGAAGATGATGAAGATGATCACAGTAAAGATGATCACAAGGGCTTTTTACTGTGTGTATGGGTACGTGTGTGTGTATGTGTGTGCGTGCGTGTGTGTGTGTGTGAATGGGTACATGTGTTTGTGTGTATGTGTTTATGGGTGCGTGTGTGTCTGTGTGGGTGTGCAGGGGTGTGCTTGTGTGTGTGTGTGTGTTAGAGGCTCTTCTTTCTCTCCTCTGTGAAGTTCGTCAAGTGAACGCTGGTGCAATTAGACACACACACACATGCAGTGTGTACTTAGACAGACACACGCACATACATACACACAGTATATAATTAGACACGCACACACGCACATAGACACACACACACACAGTGTGTGATTACACACAGACACACACATATACACACATGCCGTGTGTGCTTAAACAGAAGCCCTTTAGAGTCCAGTCAGTCTGACTGGTGCTCTTAATGGAATGTGGACTAAAGCTCCATCATCCCGTGTTTGTGTGTGTGTGTGTGTGTGTGTGTGTGTGTGTGAGAGAGAGAGAGAGAGATACACCTGTATCTTGTGATGAGATTGCCTTAAGAAATGTATGTATGCTCAATATGTACAGTATGCTGTGTGTGGCTTTGTGTGTGTGTGTGTGTGTGTGTGTGTGCGCAGACGTCGCACTGTGCTTTTGTTTTCAGCACTTTTTTGTGCACCGTACGTTTTCACCAGAGAAGCGCTCTTTCATGCACAACAAATGAAGCTCAGCAGAAAACCATAATGGAACATATAGAAAACATATAGAAAACATACAGAAAAACATACAGGAAACCTTTATGATGGCCATGAAACATTTAGCCTTTAAAGAGACTGATTTGCTAATGGACTGCAGCTCACAATTCAGTCGTGTGCATATCTAGAAAGGTCCAACTGTGCCAATCTACTTCATGGACTTATTGGTTATAGTCATTTACTTAGTGCTGATGTGAGAGTGAGTAGCCTAAACTTAGTGCTGATGTGTGAGTGTGAGTGGACTAGTAGACTAAACTTAGTGCTGATGTGTGAGTGAGTAGCCTAAACTTAGTGCTGATGTGTGAGTGTGAGTGGACTAGTAGACTAAACTTAGTGCTGATGTGTGAGTGAGTAGCCTAAACTTAGTGCTGATGTGTGAGTGGACTAGTAGACTAAACTTAGTGCTGATGTGAGAGTGAGTAGCCTAAACTTAGTGCTGATGTGTGAGTGTGAGTGGACTAGTAGACTAAACTTAGTGCTGATGTGTGAGTGAGTAGCCTAAACTTAGTGCTGATGTGTGAGTGTGAGTGGACTAGTAGACTAAACTTAGTGCTGATGTGTGAGTGAGTAGCCTAAACTTAGTGCTGATGTGTGAGTGAGTAGACTAAACTTAGTGCTGATGTGTGAGTGAGTAGACTAAACTTAGTGCTGATGTGTGAGTGTGAGTGGACTAGTAGACTAAACTTAGTGCTGATGTGTGAGTGAGTAGACTAAACTTAGTGCTGATGTGTGAGTGTGAGTGGACTAGTAGACTAAACTTAGTGCTGATGTGTGAGTGAGTAGACTAAACTTAGTGCTGATGTGTGAGTGTGAGTGGACTAGTAGACTAAACTTAGTGCTGATGTGTGAGTGAGTAGCCTAAACTTAGTGCTGATGTGTGAGTGTGAGTGGACTAGTAGCTAAACTTAGTGCTGATGTGTGAGTGAGTAGCCTAAACTTAGTGCTGATGTGTGAGTGTGAGTGGACTAGTAGACTAATCTTAGTGCTGATGTGTGAGTGAGTAGCCTAAACTTAGTGCTGATGTGTGATGTGAGTGGACTAGTAGACTAATCTTAGTGCTGATGTGGATGAGTAGACTAAATAAGTGATATAATAGACACAATAGAGTAACTATAACAGACATATAATAGACACAATAACTCAGTTTAAGAACTATTTTTTAAATAACTAGTTTTCCTGGCATAACAACATTGGATTCTGCGTTTGACCAGTAGGCCTCGGTCCAGTGGTGTGTGTTTGGGAGAAGTTGAATGTCCATTATTATTCCTGCCCTTTCCTCAACCATTTCATTTGCTGTAAGACTGTAGAAATGAAAATGGCTGTTATATTTTTGCAGTTTTCTGTGGCAATCTCAGGCACACAAGACAGACTGTTTGTTTCTTTAAAGCTGCTTTATTAACAACTTCTTTGTGTTTCTCATGCGTGTTCTTGCGGTGTCTAGTGTGTGCCAGTGGCATTTCCAGCCCCAAATGA
>PYXC01000414.1:42500-52500 GCA_015244755.2 Tenualosa ilisha | reverse complement strand
TGCCCAACCTGCGCAACCTGGACCTCTCCTACAACAAGCTTCAGCAGCTGCAGACGGGGCAGTTTCAGGGGTTGAGGAAGCTGCTCAGCCTCCACCTCCGCTCCAACTCGCTCAAGACCGTGCCTGTGCGCGTCTTCCAGGACTGCCGCAACCTGGAGTTCCTGGACCTGGGCTACAACCGGCTGCGGAGCCTGACCAGAAACACCTTTGCTGGGCTGCTGAAGCTCACCGAGCTGCACCTGGAGCACAACCAGTTCTCCAAGATCAACTTCTCCCACTTCCCTCGTCTCAACAACCTGCGGGCGCTCTACCTGCAGTGGAACCGCATCCGCGCCGTCACCCAGGGCCTCACCTGGACGTGGACGTCCCTGCAGAAGCTGGACCTGTCGGGCAACGAGCTGCAGACGCTGGAGCCCAGTATCTTCCAGTGTCTGCGCAGTCTGCAGACCCTCAACCTGGACTCCAACAAGCTGACCAACGTCTCCCAGGAGGTGGTGGACGCCTGGCTCTCTCTCTCCACCATCAGCCTGTCCAGCAACACCTGGGAGTGCAGTGCCAGCATCTGCCCCCTGGTGGCCTGGCTGAAGAACTTCAAGGGCAACAAGGAGACCACCATGATCTGCGCCGGCCCCAAAGAGCTCCAGGGGGAGAAGGTGATGGAGGCGGCAGACAGCCTGAGCATCTGCAAGGACACGCCGACCCCTGCGGCCCCCCGGCCCTCCACCCCCAGCTCCAGCTCCAAGGCGGACGCGGCCCCTTCCCCACGCGTTCCCGGGTGGACGAGGCGGGCGGGCGCACCAGCGGGGGGGCCGTGCCCTCTCCCTCCCCCGGCGGGGCCTCGGCCCCGGATCAGGACTTTGAGCACGTGTCCTTCCACAAGATCATCGCGGGCAGCGTGGCGCTGTGCCTGTCCGTGGCCATGATCCTGCTGCTGATCTACGTGTCGTGGAGGCGTTACCCCAGCAGCGTGAAGCAGCTGCAGGAGCACTCGGTGGCGCGCAAGCGGAGGAAAAAGGGGGGGGGGGGCGGCCGCCCCCTCAGCTCTCCACTGCAGGAGTACTACGTGGACTACAAGCCCACCAACTCCGAGACCATGGACATGCTGGTCAATGGCGCCGCACCCTGCACCTACACCATCTCCGGCTCACGCGAATGTGAGGTATGACCCGACCGTCGACCCCTCACCCCCGTGACCTCTGCGGGGATGCCGAGGTAAATCTATTGACTGGCAGCAGGACAAAAAACGCACAGTTTTTTTCCTCTGTACATCTCCCTGTAGCTGTCTGTCCATCTCTGTGTGTCCCTGTGTGTGTGTGTGTGTGTGTGTGTGTGTGTGTGTAGGATCAGTGCATGGGGACTTACAGTAGCAGATGTGTGCCTGAACTGGGCTAAACAGAAGGAGAGGCCATGCTAATGCTTCCTATTACCCTCTGTGTGTGTGTGTATAAATGTGTGTCTGTGTGTGTGTGTGCATTTGTACGCGCGTGTGTGTGTGAGTGAATGTGAGTGTGAGTGTGTGACAGCCAGAGGCAGTGAAAGATGCTGAGTAAGCCCTAAGTCTAATAGATTCTCTGCTGAAAGTGAGGGAATATTTGTGGAGGTTGATTTGCTGCTGGGGTGGCTTGTTGTTTGTTGGGGCAAATATTTGATCTCATCTTAGCTTCCGGATGGGGAGAAATCTGCTCTGAGATGTTTGCCAAAAAAGGAGCATTCTATAGTCTAATTCTACTGACGCATTGCACAGTCTAATTCTACTGATGTTTACATGTTTGTATTGTATGTTAAAGCCTTTGGTTTGTTTGTATTTGCAGACACAGTAACTGCACTGCGTTTTCACAGACCCAGCATCCTATTGCACTATATCTGCCCAGTGCTGGATCAGGGGACAGGATCCATTCTACCCAATGCTGGAAACAGTACCTATTCTAGACCTTAGCCTGGGAACCAGACGAATCACTGGCAGGTCCATCTGGCCATGATCCACTGGAGCTCATTAGCTTTGCCTCTGAATCCCAGACAGCAATGACATCAGACTCAGAACTAATTAGCTTTGCCTCTGAATCCCAGGCACCAATCACATCAGGTTCATAGCTCATTGGCGATGCCTCTGAATCCCAGGCACCAATCACATCAGACTCAGAGCTCATTAGCTATGCCTCTGAATCCCAGGCACCAATCACATCAGACTCAGAGCTCATTAGCGATGCCTCTGAATCTCATTAGGTTATCAGATGTAGTCGGGCTCAGAACCATGGAGAGAATATCTGGCTAGGCTAATCATGCTCAGACTGATGAGCAACCCAGACTGGGCCTGTTTTGGTCAGGGGAACCAAACTGGGTTTGTTTTTGTCTGGGGAACCAAACTGGGTTTGTTTTGGTCAGGGGAACCAAACTGGGCTTGTTTTGGTCAGGGGAACCAAACTGGGCTTGTTTTTGTCAGGGGAACCAGACTGGGTTTGTTTTTGTCAGGGGAACCAGACTGGGCTTGTTTTTGTCAGGGGAACCAGACTGGGCTTGTTTTTGTCAGGGGAACCAGACTGGGCTTGTTTTTGTCAGGGGAACCAAACTGGGCTTGTTTTTGTCAGGGGAAGCAGGCTGTTACAGTGAGGTGGATGAGTCTATAGGCCATTTAGGTGGACGAGTGTGTGTTATGGTTAGGTGGACGAGTGTGTGTTATGGTTAGGTGGACGAGTGTGTGTTATGGTTAGGTGGACGAGTGTGTGTTATGGTTAGGTGGGTGAGTGTATTATGGTCAGTGCTGTGTGTGTTATGGTCAGGTGGGAGAGTGTGTGTTATGGTCAGTGCTGTGTGTGTGTTTTAAGGTCAGGTGTACCTGTGTGTTATGGTCAGGTGTGTGAGTCTAAGGTTGACCAGTGTGTGAGTCTCTCATAATCCAGAGCTTTCCTTTGAAGTTGCTTCAGCTCAGGAGATGTGTGTGTGTGTGTTTGTGTGAGTGTGTGTGTATCACTCCCTATGCTATGTTTGGATGTATTTGTGCAGCATCACCCTCAAATCCTGTGTTTGTGTGTGTGTTGTGAAGTGTGTGTGTGTGTGTGTGTGTGAGTTTGTTGTGATGTGTGTGTGTGTGTTTGTTGTGATGTGTGTGTGTGTGTGTGTGTTTGTTTGTGTGTGTGTTGTAAAATGTGTGTGTGTGTTTGTTGTGATGTGTGTGTGAGTGTGTGTGTGTTGTGAAGTGTGTGTGTGTTTGTTGTGATGTGTGTGTGTGTGTGTTTGTTGTGATGTGTGTGTGTCTGTGTGTGTGTTTGTTGTGATGTGTGTGTGTGTGTGTGTGTGTGTTTGTTGTGATGTGTGTGTGTGTGTGTGTTTGTTGTGATGTGTGTGTGTCTGTGTGTGTGTTTGTTGTGATGTGTGTGTGTGTGTGTGTGTGTGTGTGTTGTGATGTCCTAATGTAATTAGTTTGAGCTGCTCTTAGCGGCGCACATCAAAGACTCTGCTGTATGACTGTAGTTGGGCATGAAATTGGCTGCAGTCTCGGATGTTTAATGGGTCTAATTGTCCTTCTTCACAAGCGAGAGAACAGTTGCTTAGATACAAAAGGCCGTAGTGCAGCACTTGATGTGGAGTTTTAAGGCCAAACCTGACAGGTGGGGGTGGGACACACTGACACTCTGAGACATTACACTGTTCTCCAAAAATGACTGCTGAGATTCTCCCCTTTGCTCCTGTAACTGAAAGGTTCCTTGGGGATGCAGGATTCAGGAACCTGTAAAAGCCTCTCATATTGACTCTCCATATTTTATCATCCCTCTCTTTGTCCCTCCTTCTCTCTCCTCCTCTTCTCTCACTCTGCCTGTATTTCTCTATCTCTCTCGCTCTCTCTCTCCACCCCCCCTTCCTACTGGGCTCTGTGCCTGGTTTGCACTGCAGATGGACTCTGGCTGGACTGAGACTCTGGCAGGGTTTTTGTTGACGAGGCAGGAGGACGGGCGGCGGTCCAGAGCCTGGATGCGGCAGGCTGGCTGGTGGTGAGGAGGAGGAGGCTCGTCTGTATCTACGACCAAAGGGACCTTCATCTTATCTGAGCCAATGGGAAACCTGCGTCCAAGGGATCGCAGGCAGAAACACACAGATCTGATGGGCCAAGGAGGAAGAGGAGGTGGAAGTGGAGGAGAAACAGCAGAGCAGAGAGGAGAAAATGGAGGGAGGAGAGGAGAAGAGGATGAGAGGGAGGGGAGGGTTCTGCTGGCAAGAGGACAGCATGCACACCTCTCTCTCTCTCTCTCTCTCTCAGTCCCCCACTCACACATCATCACTGGTTCTGTGTCAGGACTAGGACTAACACTAGGTGCACTGGCCATCTAAATGACCATCAGCTGTTGCTTTCCTGCTTTCCAGAGCAGGTTGTTTTGCGTTTCCATGGCTCTGTAGACCTCAGACCGCCCCTCTGGCCCCCTGAACATGTCAGCCCCGCGTGGGGAGGCCCGTCTCCTCACCCTCAGACGTGGGTTTATGTTGTGCTTGTCCTTTGGGTGGCCAGAGAGAAACTCGGGTCATGTGTGTGTGTGCGTGTGTGTGCGTGTGTGTGTGTGTGTGTGTGTGTGTGTGTGTGAGGGGGGTCTTACCGTTTGTCATGCTTTGCTTGTATTCTTAGTTCAGAACTTAAAGAAGTTTCTATTTCCCTTTGTTATCCTTTGCCATCTCTCCACTAATTAATAAATGATAATAATTAAACGAGTTCATCACATGCTTTTGCATCAATCATATGAAAACAGGTGGCTTTTGTACAAACCATTTGTGAGTTAGGTAACACTTTAGATTAGAGTCCACATATTCACCATTAACTAGCATCTTATTAACATGCTAATTAGTGACATACTAGCCATTTGTTAGTCATTACAAATCCCTTATTAATACCTTATTCTGCATGAGCCTATTCTACCCAGAGTAAACCATTAACCTTTTTCCATTATAATTTATTCATTGTAAACTCCTAATTGCTGTTTATTTGTAGTTAGTAACTTAGTTATTGTATATGAATTATGATGCTTTGATTAGTATGGGGCGTGTGAGGCAGTGGTACAACAGGAACAGTTATTCTCCTTCAGTAAGATTTAGAACAGATGGTCTATTCATAGGAGCAAAACCCACAACTACAAGTGCCTTAGAGTGTCCACATGAGTCCTAATTATGTCTTTTAAAAATAACTGTTCCTGTTGTATGAGGATGAGCTCATATAGAATAAGGTATTAATAAGCAACTTGTAATGACTAACAAATGGCTAGTATGTTATTAATTAGCATGGTAATAAGCTGCTAGTTAATGGTGAATATGCGTAACCCAATCTAATCTAAAGTGTTACAGAGTTATTACACAGGTGTAAATGTCTGTACTCTTCCAGTCCTGTAGTCTCCAGCCACAAGAGCTGATTTGATGCTTCAGTTCAGCGATGCTGTCACAACCCACAGGGACAGGGACCTATTTTCACCACACGCACACACACACACACACACACACACACACACGCACACACACACACACACATACACATACACACACAAGTGTATCTCTGCTTATGTTTCGTGGTCTAGTTTTGGGTATGCTTAGATCAGTTGATAGGTAAGGTTTAAATGTTAACAGATTGAGTGAGAGATGAAAAATGCTCTTTCTGAAGACCTCTGTTCTGCACCCTCTCTCTCTTCATGGACACAACACAGTTCTGTTCTAAGGGGGCAAACGATCCTTACAAGCACAACATAGTCTATAGAATAGTCTGTAGTGTAGTCTATAGTGTAGTCTATAGTGTAGTCTATAGTGTAGTCTGTAGTGTAGTCTGTAGTGTAGTCTGTAGTGTAGTCTGTAGTGTAGTCTGTAGTGTAGTCTATAGTGTAGTCTATAGTGTAGTCTATAGTGTAGTCTGTAGTGTAGTCTGTAGTGTAGTCTGTAGTGTAGTCTGTAGTGTAGTCTGTGTGTTCTTTTGGACCCTGAGTCTGGCAAATAAAGGTGGTGATGATGATGATGATGATAGTTCTATTCTAACCCACTGGACACATAAGGGGTGATAATAATGACCTTTGACCTTTGCCATGTGATCCCTTACTGTACATATATGATGCGTATTCACACTTGAGGTCCTCTGCAATATACATATGATGTGTGTGTGTGTGTGTTCACACGTGAGGTCCTCTGCTATATACATATGATGTGTGTGTGTGTGTGTGTTCATACGTGAGGTCCTCTGCTGTTGTGATGAGGTGTGTGTGTGTGTGTGTGTGTTCATACGTGAGGTCCTCTGCTGTTGTGTTGAGGTGTTTGTGTGTGTGTGTGTGTGTGTTCATACATGAGGTCCTCTGCTATAGCGATGATGTGTGTGTGTGTGTGTGTTCACACGTGAGGTCCTCTGCTACATTGATGAGGTGTGTGTTTGTGTTCACATGTGAGGTCTTCTGCAGTTGGGATGAGGTGTGTGTGTGTGTGTGTGTCTGCTATAGTGATGAGGTGTGTGTGTGTGTGTTTTATGACTCTATGTGCCCTCATTGAACCCCATGTCTTTTCCTTTCGAATTCCATCCAAGCCTGCACAGGTCTCTCCATTTGTATTGTAAGAGCCAAAAGACGTCAGTGAGATATATTGGTTATATGAAGTCTAAAGAGGTCAGTGAGAGAGTTATATATATATATATATATATAAGTTTACTTGTTTGGGGACATAAAATAGATGGAAAATAGCAAATATGTTTTTAGGACAAACTGAATGTGGTATATGGAATGTGGACAAACTGAATGTGGTATATGATCTGAATGTGGTATATGATCTGAATGTGGTGATGATCTGAAGAATCCAGTTGAACTCACACCCCCTTGTTAGCTTTTCTGGCCTCTGTACAGTATGTGCTGTATGTAAGCCCTGGCTGGATTAGCTGTACCTGAATCCATAGGTGCATACTGGCCTATTTACTTGCCCTTCCACAGTAGTTTGTACTACTGGTAGTAGAGTTTGTCAGGACAAATGAAATTTGTAAATTTAAAGGTCCATTTTCTCATGAACTGTTTCTCACAGTAACGAGTGACTGGCGTGATGTGCAGATAGTATCTGTGTGAACTTTGTGAGCAATTTAACCGAGATGAATCTCCATGCACTCAGTCAGGCAAGCTACTGGACTGGGAGGACACATCTGATCTGCTTTGATGCCGTGGCTCCATTCCCATTTGAACATGGAGGCTAATTTAGAATACTATAATATAACCATCAAAACCCAAAAAAGGGTGAACGTGGATCTGCTCACTGGGAATTCTCAGGACTCAGATTAGCAAAGGGCCTGCTACACATGTTCTCTTTAGCGCAACACGGTTCCCCTTTGACTGTCCACACCACAAATGTTCTATTTAGTGCAACACGGTTCTCCTGCTGCTCTTTCTTCTGTCTCCATATGCCACTTACCTGGCAAACAAACAAACACACACATCTCTCACACACACACACACACACACACACACACACACACACACACACACACACATTGTCTGTCCTTGGACTCGGGACAGCTTCCCAGAGCTGCAGCCCACTGCTTTCACCTCATAGCTATGCCAGCCACAGGGCAAACATGCACACACACACCATGCACATACACACTGGCAAACATGCGCGCGCACACACACACACACACACACACACACACAAATGCACACCTATGCACATCATGCAACAGACGTACATACACACAACTGTCCTGACAGTGATACAATTTTTCTCCAAATGTGATTCATTAAAGGAGTGTTTAGTCACTGCTGGCTGCCTGTACTGTTGACATGCTTTGTCCTTTGTCTTGGCAGACGACGTTTGATCGGCTCGGTGAGGTGCACATGTGGATACATATTTGGGAATTCTGGAAAAAACGCAATTATAGGTTATTATAGGGTCATCTGAGAGAGGTATTAGTCTGGATCAGTGAACCCTATTTTTACAAACTACACACACTAATATCTGGCCATGAGTGAGATGCTCAGTAAATGGCACAGCAGGATGGCTGTGTGCTAAACATGGAGTCCACTAGAGACAGCAGCATTAGAGTGGCCTCGTGTAGCTCTGGGACCCTCTACATGAGAAGCATTAGAGTGGCCTAGTGTAGCTCTGGGACCCTCTACATGAGCAGCATTAGAGTGGCCTAGTGTAGCTCTGGGACCCTCTACATGAGAAGCATTAGAGTGGCCTCGTGTAGCTCTGGGACCCTCTACATGAGAAGCATTAGAGTGGCCTCGTGTAGCTCTGGGACCCTCTACATGAGCAGCATTAGAGTGGCCTAGTGTAGCTCTGGGACCCTCTACATGAGAAGCATTAGAGTGGCCTAGTGTAGCTCTGGGACCCTCTACATGAGCAGCATTAGAGTGGCCTAGTGTAGCTCTGGGACCCTCTACATGAGAAGCATTAGAGTGGCCTAGTGTAGCTCTGGGACCCTCTACATGAGCAGCATTAGAGTGGCCTAGTGTAGCTCTGGGACCCTCTACATGAGAAGCATTAGAGCTCCACACAACCAGAAGCTGAATGGGAACTGAAGCAGACTGAGGTCCTACCTGTACAGGTAACTCAACCCAGTGTTGGAGGCTGTGAAGGGAATAGTTGTCGTTCTTCAGTTGTCCACCTCTCATTGGGTGTCAAACTGTCCCTTCAGGTCAGAGTTCAGTAGGGTGTTTAGTGTTTCAGGTCAGTGTTCAGGAGGGTGTTTAGTGTTTCAGGTCAGTGTTCAGGAGGGTGTTTAGTGTGTCAGGTCAGTGCAGGAGGGTGTTTAGTGTGTGTCAGAGTTCAGTGGGGGTTTAGTGTGTGTCAGAGTGCAGTAAGTGTTGATTTGTGTCAGAGTGCAGTTGTGTGTTTAGTGTGTCAGAGTGCACAGTCTCTCTCTCTCTCTTTCTCTCTCTCTCCCCTCTCCCTCTCTCTCATGTTTACATACAATCATTCATTTTGAAGCGCAAGGAACACTGCAGGTTCCATCAGGTTGAATGTCACACTAGAGCAACCCTGTGACCTGACCCTCCAGCGCATGCACTCCGACAGGAGCACTGGTCACACAAATCACCCACCACACTTCTGCTTCCCTCTCCTAATACAGTACTTCTGTCTCTCTCTCTGTCTCTCTGTCTCTCTCTGGATCTTTCCCTCCCTGTCTCTTCCTTCTCTTCCATCTGTCCTTATGCACCACCTTTCTCCCTCTCCTCCTCTCTCTCTCTCTTTCTCTATGTCCCTCTCTCTTGCACCCTCCTCTTTCTCTCTGTCCCACTCCTCCTCATCCTCTTTTCTTCCCCTTCACCTCTCCTCCCTCTCCCTACCTCTCTCTCCTATCCTCTCTCTTTCTCTCGCTCCCCTATCCTCCCTCTCTCTTTCTGTCCCCTCTTCCTCTTCTCCTCCCTCTCTCTCTCCTCTCCTCTCTCCTGGAATCCAGACAGAGGCTGTGTATTGGGAGCCAAAGCCCCGTCTGTTCTGAATAATGTACAAGACCTGCTTGCTTTCACTCGTTTCTCCCAGAGAACTCCACTTTTAAAGCAGCATCTTGGAGGACAGAGATGCTTTTTGGCTCTTTTTGAAGCAGAGGTGTGACCTGGAATGAAGTCTCTGAATGCAGCACATCCATTAGTGTTCCCTTGATGGAGCCCAGAAGAGCAGAGTCAGGGAGCAGAGTCGGGCAGGGACCAGTGTGTGTGTGTGTGTGTGTGTGTGTGTGTGTGTGTGTGTGTGTGTGTGTGTGTGTGTGTGTGGGTGGGGGGGGGGGTGTAAGAGGAAGGCTTTTGGACCAGCCAATGCATGGCAGGGCTGGGTGGAGAACACATGCATCTGCCAAAGTGTGTGTGTGTTTCAGAGAGAGAGACAAGAGAGTGAGTGTATGTGTGTGTGTGTTTCAGAGAGAGAGAAGAGAGTGAGTGTGTGTGTGTGTGTGTGTGTGTGAGAGAGAGAAACAAAATGAGAGAGAGAGTGTATAGCCTGCCCCCCAGTTTAAGGTCCTTGACTTTAGGGTTATATTGGCTTGGCATTAGGGTTATATATATATATATTA
>PYXC01000414.1:35000-37500 GCA_015244755.2 Tenualosa ilisha | reverse complement strand
CATTTGAATTCTTTGACACTCATGGGTACAAAAAACATTGCCACCGCCACACAGCAAGGCTGCCTATTACTGCTGATACAGAGCAGAACACACACACACACACACACACACACACACACACACACACACACAGCAAGGCTGCCTATTACTGCTGATGAAGAGCTGAATCTAGAGCTGAACCTTGCAAGGCGTTTAGATCTCCCTTTAGCCAGTCTTAGTCTTAACCCACTAATGGCTGATTTGTGGACGTGTCTAGGATGCCAAATATCAAAACTACCAACTTCCATGCAAATCCTAAGTCACTGATCTGTGCAAGAATGGGCTGATACTTGGTCATCTTATGATAAAAGGCCATGATGTCCATCTACAGATCAAAGACACATCCTACCTCCAGGACCTGCACCTGCCTTCTGTCTCTATCCAAAAACACAACATCAGGGCTGTTGGGGATGTTACAAAACACATCATTAGGGCTGTTGAACCAGTCTGGCATTAAACGTGAGTGTTTGTACATACATACATTGTCGTGGAAGACTTTGTCAACAGTACTGGCAATAAGATTACCAATGCGGTGGTGACGTGCAGTATAGAGTCCTTTATACATATGACCACCATTAAGAATGTGGGCAACAGATTCAAGATGCTGATCAGAGTCAGAATGCATTCTGCAGTGTGGGTGGTGTTTTTCAGGGAACCATAAGGCAGATTGGACTTGGTTGGTAACACCTGTAATCTGGCCTTAACAGTGAAGCAGAGAATGTCCTCCCCTACAGCAGCGTTTCTGGACATGGAGTGGGAGACTGAATGGTCAGCAGTGTCAGGGGATCTCAGCTTTCCCTGTAGTTTTAATCCAGTCCAGTGCTGTTTTATTGCTGTTTGTTTACTGTTGAGGAGGAATCTTCTTGCTGTTGTGGTCTGAAGTGTGTGTTGTGATTTGTTGTGGCAGACAGTGGCCTCTGCAGACACAGATGGATCTGTGACCACTGCATTAGAGGGTGCAGTATATGAGCGACCTTTTGTCCATTGTAGATGAACTGCCATTCTGTTGTACAGGTCATTTAGGTCCAGCCAATCAGAACGGACCCCAAACCTGTGGCATGTGAGTCCAGTTTGGTCAGCAGTGGCCAGAGGGACCTTTCTCTTCCTAAGGTCCAGTAGGAGGGAAGCTCTGGCTGACTCTCTGACTGCAGCATCATCGTTGTTTAGCATGCTGATGAGGTGTGCCAGCCTTGCTGCAGTGTAAGTCCATTCACATTGTGGACCCCAAGCCCCCCCCTCCTTGTGCGAGAGAAAGATTATGCCTCGTGTGGAGTGTGAATTCAGTCCCAGCCATTTCGGCCTCAACTGTTCTATTGTCCAAATCCTGAAGGACATTTTGTGGGATATGAATGTTGGCAAACAGATGGTGTGTCTTTGCCAAGACCACTTCTCTGATGGTCTCCAGTTTGGCACAATTGGTGTGTTTCAGCTCCAGTCTTGACCACTGCAAGAATTCATCTGTCCAGGCCAGCATGTTTGTGATGAAACTTTCATCCCTGGAGGAGAGCAGCATCATCAGCATCATCAGCGTAACCCTGGACAGGGTTTGGGGGTCTTGTCTGTGGTGGCGCACACTGACAGAGCCATTTCAGCCACTGGTTGATGGCTAGGATGAAGTTCACAGCACTCCAGGGGCAGCTGTTTTTCTCCCCACCCTGAGGGGGATGGACTCTGTGAGTTGCTTTCCACAGATGACCTGTAGGAAAGACCCCTTGTACACGTCTGGTCTGCTGTTCACAGAGGGCCGGTAGATGGATTTCCTCCAGTGCATTAAGGATCATTTTGGGAGACGGTGTCCCAAAAGCATCTCTAAAGTCCAGAAACACTGTAGAGTTGACATGATTCATGTTTGAAATCATCAGTCCCAGTTTTCAGGCAGAACACGTGTTCATTCATGCTTGTCTGTCTATGTGGGCTTTTGTTTGGGCGAGAGAATGTCTGCATCCTCAAGCCATGGGAGGATGTGGGCAAGCAGGCACTTCATAAAGACCCTGAGACAGTGGGGAGGAGAGAGACGTCTCTCCATGGAGATGGGTCACTTGGAATATATAAGGGCCCCTTCCATGAGTTTGGCACTTTTCCATTTATCAGACAGGTGTTGAATATATGGGTGAGCGTTTGGGTGGGCTGTGGTTTGTTGGCTTATATGTCACCCCATTGTATCCACTGGCTTTGCTGTTGGGCAAGTGGGAAATGACCTCATCAATTCCATCAGGAGTGAAATTACATTTACATTTATGCATTTAGCAGACGCTTTTATCCAAAGCGACTTACAACTCATCAACTATCAATTGTTCAGGGCCAGTCTCCCCTAGAGCAACTTAGGGTTAAGTGCCTTGCTCAAGGGCACAACGGTGGCAGCCGGGATTCGAACCCACAACTTTTCAGGCTACTTACATGCTAGCCAGGTTCCTTAACCACTACGCTACCACCACCCAAATTAGCAGTGGAGGGGAGATAA
>PYXC01000414.1:17500-25000 GCA_015244755.2 Tenualosa ilisha | reverse complement strand
GTAACAGCAGTCAGTGCTCAATTAATGAAAGCAACTGGCTCAACTCCAAGGTGTGTTTCTAAGCACATTAGTATTCCTTTGATCTGTGTGTTTCCCCTCTTCTGTCCTCCTCTCCTCCACTCTCCTCCACCACTCTTCTCCTTTCCTCCACTTCTCCTTTCCTCTCTCCACCTCTCCTATCTCCTCCTCTCCTCCACCTCCCCTCTCGTCTCCTCTCTTATCTCTCCTCCACCCTCCTCTCCTCTCTCCTCCTCCTCTGAGGACAGCTAGGCTAACTGGCTACAGTACAGGGCTAACACAATCTACAGCATTGGACTAACTCTGGAGACAGCTACAGTTCAAGGCAAACTCTGAGGACAGCTACAGTGTTGTGCTAACTATGGGGAAAGCTACAGTGCTAGGCTAAGTCTAGAGAGAGCTACAGTGCTGAGCTAACTCTGTGGACAACCACAGTGCAGGGCTAACACTAGCTACAGTGCTGAGCTAACTCTGGGGACAGCTACAGTGCAGAGCTAACTCTAGGGTACTCCAGTGTTAATTATGTGGATTGGATCATAGATAACTCAGTGAGTGCCGGGATGTCACTATAGATGAACTGAATAACAGCTAACTTAGTAGCTTGGTGCTACGTCACATTGACAGGAGCCTAGCCGACTCAGTGGCCTGGGAGAAGGGTGCCGTAGAGCCTCAGACGAGGGCCGTTTGTGCCCTTCATTGTCTCTGCCAAGGTCACAGAGTCGGCAAGGGTAACACGAGGGCAGCAGCAATGCCACAGGGCTGCCAGAGATGCCCCATGAACAAGGGTTCAATTACTTCAGTTGTCGCGGAGCAATAAATGACAAATTAAGTGGCTGGCAGCAGCAACTGCTTGGAGGAGACAGCAGAATACTAATTTATGTCTGTGGTCGACAGGGAGAAGAGAGAGAGAGGGGGGAGGAGGAGGAGTGGGAGGACAGAGAGAGGGAGGAAAAACAAGGGAAGGAAAAACAGACAGAAGGAAGAAAAAAGGAGGGAGGAAGAGAGAGGGCGGGGAACAGAAAGACAGAGCGAGACAGACAGCATCTCTGAGGACATGGCAGTATGTGCCTTGGCAGTGATCAGCTGAAGCCAGTCAGAAATGTCTATTTTCTGGAAGGAGACACAGCAACCTGGGATGATCTGAGCTGTTGATTAGGATGTTATTTCACTTTGGCCAGATGTCTGTGAGTCACAAGTGACTGCAAACCTCCCCCTTCTGCTTGGTAATCTGTTCCAGTCGTCTCAGCCAGCTCAGTCTTACATAAGCATGAGGAGAGCATAGCTAACGCTAACTCTGTCACCCTACCCTCTGTAATGCAAAACTACCGGCAACTCTGTCGCCCTACACTTTGTAAAACAAAACTACCGCTATCTCTGTCGCTCTACCCTCTGTAACGCAAAACTAACGCTAACCAAGACTGCCAACTTTTCAAAAAACCTTGGAGTGAGATTTTATTTGTGTGTGGGTGGGCGGTGTTTGGATGCCACAAATGCAACCACACATGGTGGACAGGGGGCAGATTTAGGAAGGGGACTTAATAATTAATTTGATTTTTCACGTGCGCCCTTACATTTTGGTGTTTTCTGGGTAGTCCTGCTGTAAATGGTCAAAACAAGGAGATGGGGATGGGGGGGGGGGGGGGGGGTTGGATTCAGATTTTGGATTTAGTGGATGTGATTTCCTGCATTCTGGTGGATTTTAGAGTGACCTGCTAGAGATCTGCAATAGCCCACACATTGCCCATACACATAGCCTATTCCTAGCCCATACACATAGCCTATTCCTAGCCCATACACATAGCCTATTCCTAGCCCCATACATAGCCTATTCCGAGCCATAGCCCATACATAGCCTATTCCAGCCTCATAGCCATTCAGCCCATACATAGCCTATTCCGAGCCCATACATAGCTTCCTAGCCCATACATAGCCTATTCCGAGCCCATACACATAGCCTATTCCTAGTCCATACATCGCCAGGCCTTCACAAGTAAAACTGAGCTGAGCTTCCACTTGTGATTTACAAAAGCCCCAGCTACCATAACTGACTGCCTTCAGACCTGTATCAGATTTAAAGGCAAGTTCATGGTTGAAAATATTTGATCAGCTGCTAAGCCTAAACTCCTTGAGTGAAGAATGTTATGCTTGAATAACTGCTGCAAATTAAAGATCAGAGAGTGAGGGATCTTCATTCTTCATTGAAGACATTGTAGGGGTGGTGGTAGCGTAGTGGTTAAGGAACCTGGCTAGCGTGTAAGTGTAAGTCTAGAGGAGACTGGCCCTGAACAATTGATAGTTGATGAGTTGTAAGTCGCTTTGGATAAAAGCGTCTGCTAAATGCATAAATGTAAATGTAAAGACATTTTCCCACCATTGGGTTAGGCTTAGGGTTAGGGTTAGGGTTAGGGTTTCTCCCCATTGGGTTAGGGTTAGGTTAGGGTTAGGGTTTCTCCCCATTGGGTTAGGGTTAGGTTAGGATTAGGGTTTCTCCCCATTGGCTTAGGGTTTCCCCCCATTGGGTTTAGCAGAAAATTCAGCAGCAAGACACAGTGAGCCAATGTGTGTGTGTGTGTGTGTGTGTGCGCAACAAGAAATCACTTTTGTGTGCGTGCAACAAGAAATCACAATGTGTGTGTGTGCAACAAGAAATCACAAAGTGTGCGTGCAACAAGAAATCACAATGTGTGTGTGTGTGCAACAAGAAATCACAAAGTGTGTGTGTGCAACAAGAAATGTTACAATAAAACTATTTCTGCTTGAACAGTATTTAAACACAAAATGCTGGGCCTTGGCTGGGGCATTTGCTCACAAAATTTGGTCAAACTTAATTTTTTTTCTTATTATTTCTAGAGCATTCATCAGAGCCAGTTGTTTGATTCATTTTCTCTGCCTGTCTTACCCATGTGTCCACCCAAGGCCTACATTATTCTCTCTATTTATTTGAATGAATTCATTCATTAATAGACAACATTATTAAATGCTAGCAAATATGTCCATTAATGAGGACAAGCTAAATGTGGTATATAACTTTTATAGCCTAAGTTTTATCTCATGAATTCAGGCTGTCAGTCTGTATACTGTATGGTGTCATGGAAGTATGAATCCTGAGGGTGAACATAAGAGTTGGGGTTCAAAAATGTCAAGAGTTGAGATGATTCATCTTCTTCAGATGCCACATGTGCACCCATCCTGTGATGTACTGCTAGCTGTGCGCCCAGTTTCCCACAGTCACTTTGAAGCTGGCAGTCTGGGTCGTTCCTCGTCTGACCAACGGCACTGGGTGAGCTCAAGCTACAGGGCTATAGTTGGAAGGACTCTGGACTTAGTCACCACACCTTACAAAAAGGACATGATAGTAGTCAGAAGTAAAAGGACATGATAGTAGTCAGGAGTAAAAGGACATGATAGTAGTCAGAAGTAAAAGGACATGATAGTAGTCAGAAGTAAAAGGACATGATAGTAGTCAGAAGTAAAAGGACATGATAGTAGTCAGAAGTAAAAGGACATGATAGTAGTCAGAAGTAAAAGGACATGATAGTAGTCAGGAGTAAAAGGACATGATAGTAGTCAGAAGTAAAAGGACATGATAGTAGTCAGAAGTAAAAGGACACGATAGTAGTCAGAAGTAAAAGGACACGATAGTAGTCAGAAGTAAAAGGACATGATAGTAGTCAGGAGTAAAAGGACATGATAGTAGTCAGGAGTAAAAGGACATGGAGTCTTAAGCTTAGCTGAGGCCAGTTTGTAGCCTGAGGTGGGAGATTCCAGGCCCAGAGTAAGAGAATAATTCAGTAAGAGAATAATTCAGTAAGAGAATAATTCAGTTCAATCCAAATCCAGTTATCTAAAAAAGGAAGATAATCTGAAAAGGCTTCAAGCACTTTCATCTGCAGCCACTGACTAAAACAGTTTGGTTTCAGTGAGCTGAATGGATCAGAAGAGATTTCAAAATTAACGTCTTTGAATAATGATATTGAATTGCATTTTGCATTTGCCAAAGTAAGTACAGCTAATTAGCTTGTGATTTCTGAGGGCCATTTGTTTCTGCCTGCAGTCTGGCAGTAGGAGTAAAGCAGTGAGTCTGAGTCCTGCTGTAGGTGTATGTTTGTCTTGTTAGTTCCTCTCTCTGCTCTAGTGAGTCTGAGTTGTGTAGGTGTATGTTTGTCTGTGTTAGTGTCCTCTCTCTGCTCTAGTGAGTCTGAGTCCTGCTGTAGGTGTATGTTTGTCTGTGTTAGTGTCCTCTCTCTGCTCTAGTGAGTCTGAGTCCTGCTGTAGGTGTATGTTTTGTCTGTGTTAGTGTCTTGTCTGTTTAGTGTCTCTCTCTGCTCTAGTGAGTCTGAGTCCTGCTGTAGGTGTATGTTTGTCTGTGTTAGTGTCCTCTCTCTGCTCTAGTGAGTCTGAGTCCTGCTGTAGGTGTATGTTTGTCTGTGTTAGTGTCCTCTCTCTGCTCTTGGCAGAGGCTGTGTGTTTGTGTACTTTCTGCTCTATGCACAGGCTTGTGTTCCTGTTCTAGGCATGCATATATGTTTGTGTAGTTCCTGTTCTAGGCATGTGTATGTGTTTGTGTAGTTCCTGTTCTAGGCATGTGTATGTGTTTGTGTAGTTCCTGTTCTAGGCATGCATATATGTTTGTGTAGTTCCTGTTCTAGGCATGTGTATGTGTGTGTGTGTGTGTTTGTGTGTCTGTTCTCTGTTGTATGGTGAAATGTTGACGTGTGTGTGCACGTGTGTGTGTGTGTGTGTGTGTGTGTGTGTGTGTGTACTCTCTGCTGTATGGTGAAATGTTGATGTTTGTGTGTGTGTGTGTATGTGTGTGTGTGTGTGTGTGTGTGTGTGTACTCTGTGCTGTATGGTGAAATGATGATGGTGTGTGTGTGTGTACTCTGTGCTGTATGGTGAAATGATGATGGTGTGTGTGTGTGTGTGTGTGTGTGTGTGTGTGTACTCTGTGCTGTATGGTGAAATGATGATGGTGTGTGTGTGTGTGTGTGTGTGTGTGTGTGTACTGTGTGCTGTATGGTGAAATGATGATGTTTGTGTGGTTGATGTACCAGTTCAACATGAGCCAGAATGTGACAAACCATGGCCAAAGTTACTCCCATAAACAGGAGTGAACACAGAACAGCAGCCAGCAGGATGTGTGTGTGTGTGTGTGTGTTTGGCCGGCTGTTTTAAAGGGGAATTGATCGCGTGGACAGGACATTAATCAGATGCACTGCATGACCCCTGAGCAATGATAAATGAAGCCACACTCATGCCATCAATCCACTGGTCCCAGACCTGCTATAGAGGCCATCCAGCCTCCGACACACCCCGACTCCCTGGCCAGCATGCTGTCCATTCTCAGCCTATTGTCTCAGCCACAAAACAAGCTAAGCTACACTATTACTGGCCCAGCTGAGTGGGGAGACGGGGAGACAGGGAGAGCCGTGGATAAAGCTGTCTGTCTGCGCCCCAAGCCCTGTGATCAATCCCACAATCCCCTGGGCTTACCTCAGCTTGTGCAGCTCCATGGGAACCATTCTGGCCAACACACACACTTAGTCACACACTCACCTAACACACACTCCTAACACTGAACACTTACACACTCACACCCTCCAAACACAGAACACTCACACACTCCTAACACTGAACACTTACACACTCACACCCTCCAAACACAGAACACTCACACACTCCTAACACTGAACACTTACACACTCACACCCTCCAAACACAAAACAGTCACACACTCTGAACACAGAGCAGATCAGGGGTTGATTAATCAGAGATAAAAGCTGCAGACAACACAGATACACTCACAGACACGCACACACACACACACACACATATGTTATTAAGTTGGTAAATACTATATTATTGGGTTCAGGATGTTGTTGAGACAAGAAATGAATCATGTCTGTGGGAGTGTCTCTGCAAAAAATGAAAATGACTAGTATCAATTTTCTAGTGTAATTCCCCAGAAATCTCCTTCTTCCAATTTTAAGATTCATTTACTAATTGCCTTGTTTCAGTACATTTAGTCTTGAATGGTCTTATTTAGATAATACAACGACTTTTAATCATTTTACTCATTTTTATGAGAGAAAAGCATACTGACCAGTTGTCAGACAGACACTGAATGTAATTCTACTTGTTTTAAGTTCGTAAGCCTCAACTTAACTTAGATCATCACTACTGGTGACTTTAAACTAAATGATCTGTCACTGCAGCAAGACAGTGGCACTTGAAAATAACTTTTAAACATTTCTGCAAGCAGCAATATGGGGGCCAAGCATCATAACTGGACTGCATTACCATAGACATAACATGGTTTTTGGTCAATGCCAATGTGACAAATGCTCACACTATGTTTTGTGGCAACAATCACAGATTTTCCATGGTATGACCTCACATGATGTTTTGTGACTGCCTCAAACTTTGAGTTGCTGTATTGCATTAAAGCCTCTGTGCATTAAAATGGCAATAGGTAGCTTTTATGAGGCTTGGTCTGAACACTACACATGCCAGCCATCATGAAGAATGGACAAAATTGGTGGTCTGTGAAAACCTAAACATGTTTGAGAAAATCCAATATTCCCATAATTGACATAAAAGACACAGACATGTCAAATGTCCATGGATCATCCCTGGGGTTCTCCACAGTAGCCTATGACTAGGAGGTGCACTTGCATTGTTATTTGCAAAATGCAAGATCATGCAAAACAATTCTAGGTCCTCACAAAGAGGTCTGGAGCCAGAGTCAGACATTTGGTTTGGATCTGATCATCAATTTGCTGCTGAGATATGAGCTCATATATTGTTTGTTGGCCTTGCTGCCCACTTTGATTTGCTGCCTCAGTTGAACGCTGAAACGGCAAAAGGTAACTTTATGTCATTTGGTTGGGAAGACCCTAACAGACTACATTTATGACCTGGGAAAATGTGTTTTACTTTCAGTAACAGTCAGTATGTTTGAAAACTACATTTATGACCTGGGAAAATGTGTTTTACTTTCAGTAACAGTCAGCAGTATGTTGAAACTACATTTATGACCTGGAAAATGTGTTTTACTTTCAGTAACAGTCAGTAACAGTCAGTATGTTAGAAAATGATTGTTGACAACTGGACATACGGTTCAGAAGTTATATTCATGAATGCAGCTCCAGCTTTGACCCATTGATGGGTGAATTGCAGACCTGAAACTTGATATTGATTCTTAGGGTAACACTTTACTTGAAGGTGTCATATGAGAGTAACATAAGAGTGACATGAGCCTGGCATCAACATGACATGTATCATGAACACCTTCAAGTAAAGCCTTATCAAACTTTGTTTGTGAAACTCTAAAACACTGAAAACAAATTGTACTAGAATTACTTTGAGACTACAAAACAGTTACCACAGACACATACAGTAGCTACAGCATCAGCTGCAGTGACAGTGGTGCACTAAGGTGGGCATCGCAATGTAATTCAGAAATTAAGTAGCACTGTGTCT
>PYXC01000414.1:0-5000 GCA_015244755.2 Tenualosa ilisha | reverse complement strand
ATCACCGAGAACAAGCATGGGACAGTCATGCTCAGGGATAGAAGAAAGCAGAGTGTCGAGTTCCTCAAGGAAATCCCCCATTTGACCTGGCATGGTATTCAAAGGAGCTGTCAGATGGTACCAATTCAGTATATTTCCATTTGTCTGATATTAACAGCTCCGTACCACCCCCTCTCCTGGATAGACATGAGGTGTGGGAAAATGCATAGTTCGTGGAGAGTGCAGCAGGAGTGGCATTGTTCTCTGTGATCCAGGTTGTAGAAGCGGAATCTGCGACGACTGGAGACAACTGGAATGGAGTAGAGACACATTGTAGCAAGATAAAGGTTGCACAGAAGATTAAGTTACCGAGACGGACATGTTCATTTGTTAATTAGGTAGGTGTCCTTGCTCGGTGGACAAGCGCAGGTAGACACGCTCGTCTTTACCCCAGTCAGTCTTAAAGACACGCGCAGGCAGACATGCTCGTCTTTACCCCAGTCAGTCTTCACACAAGGAGGGCTGAACACAAGGGCTGACACTTCAGTGTCACTCCTGCTATTAAGAATGATGATTGACTGCACCCGGCTGAGACCGCCCACCAAGAGTCAGACAGAAATAGGCTTACTTCCTATGTGTGCAGCTGCTCTGAGGGTTCCAGGGAGCAGCAAGGTTTTTAAGGGTTATGTGAGAAGACCGCCCACCCAGAGTCAGACAGAAACAATAGGCCTGATAGGAGTGGCCAACGACCAATTGATCTCTGATGACCCAGCAGTGCTAGTAGTTCACACCTTCTGATGGCTTGTAGGTGTATTACAAATCAGGTGGTTTCCCACAAGACAAGTAATCCAGAAGCAGCTTCAAGTTAGGAGAATAGGAACAGAACTAAATAAGCAGACACTCACTCACTTCCTATGTGTGCAGCTCCTCAATGATGTGACCCACACAAAAACCATCATCACTCCAACTATCCAGAAGCCATGGCTGACCTGTGATGTCCATCGACTGCTGAGGGAAAGAAACAAAGCCTGCAGAGACAGGGACAAGACAAACTAGACTGAGAACAGCAAGAGCCAACCTGTCCCAAGGGATCAGGAAAGCAAAACAGGAATACACACGTAAGACAAGCTGCCATTTTAAGCAGAGACACACACAGCCTGTGGCATTCAGACTATCACAGACTATAAACCCACATCACAGACCTGCGACAGCAACATCTCTCTGCTCAATGACCTCAACAGCTTCTTTGTACAGTTTGAAGCACAAAACAACACATGTCCACAGAAGACCCCCCCCCCCCCCCCCCCCAAGACCAGACTCACTGCTGCCAGCGTGAAGAGGACACTCTCCACTGTCAACGGCCACAAGACGGCAGGTCCAGACATCATTCCTGGTGTGTGCTGAAAACTGACCATGAACGATGAGACCCACTACAGGAAGGAAGTTGACAGAGGAGCTTAAGGATGTCTTCACGGATGTCTTTAACACTTCTCTGAGACAAGCTGTTGTTCCATCATTCTTCAAGGCCACCACCATCATACCTGTGCCAAAGAAACCTGCTCCATCCTGCTTCAGTGACTACCGCCCTGTGGCACTGACCCCCATCATCATGAAATGCTTTGAACGGCTAATCATGCAACACATCAAATCCACCCCCCCCCCCCCCACTCTGGACCCCTTCCAGTGTGCATAACGGTCACCTGAGGATGCAATCTGCTCTGCCCTCCACCCAGCCTTCTCCCACCAGGAGAAATCTGTAAAGACTTGTGAAAATGCTGTTTATAGACTTCAGTTCAACTGTATAATCCCACAACAGTTCATCTGCAACACCTCACTATGGGGCTCAACACGTCACTATGCAACTGGCTGCTGGACTTCCTCAGTGAGAGGCCACAAGCAGTACATGTTGGCAATAACACCTCAAGTAGCATCACACTGAGCACAGGGGCCCCTCAAGGCTGTGTGCTCAGTCCCCTGCTCGTCACCCTGCTGACACACGACTGCACACCAACCTACAGCACCAATCACATGGTAAAGTTTGCAGAAGACACAACTCTGGTTGGTCTCATCACAAAGAATGATGAGACCCACTACAGGAAGGAGGACGACCTTCTGAACACATGGTGCAGAGACAACAACCTCCTGCTGAATGTCAGCAAGACCAAGTAGATGCTGTTGCTGACTTCCGGAGAGGTCTACCTCAACACCATGAATGACCATGAATGCTGCAGCACCTCTACTTCCTCTGCAAACTCAAGCAAGCAAGAGCTTCCGCACTTTCTACAGGGGCGCCATGAGAGCCTCCTCACCAGCTGCATCACTGTGTGGGTGGGAGCTCCACTGACTACAACAGTTAAACTCTACAGTGCATAGTGAACACAGCTGGAAAGATCATTGGTGCCCCACTCCCCTCCCTGCAAGACACACACAACACCCGCCCCACACCTTGTTTGTGAGTGACGCCAGCCACCCCACACACAGTCTCTTCAGCCTCCAGGAGATATAGGAGCATCCGTGCCCACTCCACCAGACTAGCAAACAGCGTTATCCACCAGGCTGTCAGGAAACTGAACTCTCTCCCCTCTCCCCCTCCTCTCTCCCACCCCCTCCTCTCTGAACTCTGAAGATGCATTTACATTTTTGCACTCCTACTTACACATAGTGGGTTTTTTTTACAGTTTTTGTCCATCAGTGCATTTCTTTTTACACAATTACAACTCAGTCTCAAAATAATTACAACTCAGTCTCAAAACCATTACAACACAATCTCAAAATAATTACAACACAGTCTCAAAACCATTACAACACAGTCTCAAAACAATTACAACTCAGTCTCAAAACCATTACCACACAATCTCAAAACAAGTGCTGTCTGTAGGAAAAAGAATGAGTGACACAACATAGACTGAATAGCGACCTCTGTGTTCTGTGGAGTGTGTGTTGTGTGAATTGTGTGTTGTGTGGAGTGTATGTTGTGTGAAGGGTATGATCACACTGTAAAAGGAATGGCTTTCCACAGCTCTGGGACTCTTTTTTCATCAGACTCTGATCTAAAAGTTTGTAATGGGTTTCGATTCACAGCTCTGATCTGGGATTTCAAATATGTGTGTGTGTGTGGGAAGGCGAGCATTTGCAAGCGTGTGTGTATGTGTGCATGTGTGTGTGTGGTGTGTGTGTGTGTGTATGTGCGCATTCTGCAGTTCTTCCCTCTCTATTGAACATTTGAAAGAGTGTTCATCTGATGCCCATTGATTCTTTGCACCTCCAGATGCTCAAGAGGCTTTTCTGATCATTGCCACCGACTGGGGTAGAGCATGATGATGGAGCATGACTATGATGCCCACGTGTAGACTGGGGTAGAGCATGATGATGGAGCATGACTATGATGCCCACGTGTAGACTGGGGTAGAGCATGATGATGGAGCATGACTATGATGCCCACGTGTAGACTGGGGTAGAGCATGATGATGGAGCATGACTATGATGCCCACGTGTAGACTGGGGTAGAGCATGATGATGGAGCATGACTATGATGCCCACGTGTAGACTGGGGTAGAGCATGATGATGGAGCATGACTATGATGCCCACGTGTAGACTGGGGTAGAGCATGATGATGGAGCATGATATGAGCCCACGTGTAGACTGGGGTAGGCATGATGAGGAGCATGACTATGATGCCCACGTGTAGAATGGCATTTTGACAGCCTGTTCCCTGCAGACGCCCCAGCATGCCCTGGGGTCGATGGGGAGGCGTCCCAGCATGCCCTGGGGTCGATGGGGAGGCGTCCCAGCATGCTCTGGGGTCGATAGGGAGGCCTCCGTCAATGCAATGCTCACCGGCATCCTCTGCAGACTCCGCCTGCTGTTGGGTGTTAAATTAAAAAGCACTAAAGCAGTCAGCACCAACTGTGTGTGTATGTGTGTGTGTGTGTGAGAGAGAGTGAGTATGTGAGTGTGTGTGTGTTGTGTGAGAGAGAGTGAGTATGTGAGTGTGTGTGTGTGTGTGTGTGAGAGAGAGTGAGTATGTGAGTGTGTGTGTGTGTGTGAGAGAGTGAGTATGTGAGTGTGTGTGTATGAGTGTGTGAGAGAGAGTGAGTATGTGAGTGTGTGTGTATGAGTGTGTGTGAGAGACAGAGAGAGAGTGTGTGTGTGTGTGTGTGTATGTGTGCACTAAACCAGTCATCAACAAGAGCAAACCCTGATTGAGCTCAGAGAGCTCAACTCTCAGTCTGACAGCTTTACGGCCTGAACTCATGTCCTGTACTCACACTGGGTGAATGCAGTGTGTGTGTGTGTGTGTGTGTGTGGTGTGTGTGTGTGTGTGTGTGTGTATGCGCGCATGCATGGCTGCATGAGTTGATGAGTGTTTATGTATGCAGGAAGTGTATAGAATGGGTGTGTATGCAGTGTGTGTGTGTAGCATGTATTAGTAGATCGTGCCGAGAGGGTTTCCACAGTGAGTCCCCAGTCCAGGCGGCAGACAAACTCCCACCTGCAGTGCGGCTCTCCAGAGTGGCAGGAGGAGGTCATTCTCTGGCCCAAACACACACACACACACACACACACACACACACACACCGAGCTGCCAGCGTTCCCTCCTCCTGCAGCCGACAAGCCGCCCTAGGCCTAGGTTTCCAAATCTCTAGCTGTTCTGTCAGGATCCCGTTTCACTGTTTGACTTCCGTGTGAGTGTGTGGGTGTGTGTGTGTGTTTGTCCGATAGGACATCTAAGTTAGCGCTGCTGAGGTGTAACTTCTTGGGGTTGTGTTATGTTGTGTTATGTTGTGTTATGTTGTGTTATGTTGTGTTTCTCGCTGGGTGTCCATTCAGCTAGTTATGCAAATAACAAACACCTGCAAATTCACTTCAGTCCCCAAATGTGAACATGAATTTAATTCCCCGAATGTGAATATGAATTGAATTCCCCGAATGTGAATGTGAATTGAATTCCCTGAATGTGAATATGAATTTAATTCCCTGAATGTGAACATGAATTGAATTCACTTGAGGGAGGTGGATT
>PYXC01000413.1:315000-320000 GCA_015244755.2 Tenualosa ilisha | reverse complement strand
AAAAGAACTTTGAAACTCCCAAACACAAAACATCAGAACATCTCCCAGAGAATGTTGCAGACCTAATAGAAGGGGAAAGATTCACCTCATCTACGCCCCTTCATCAAATGCTGAAACACTCAGCAAGAGCAACAAGTAAAAATGCACTTCACCAACATAGCAACACAACAGAGAAGAACCACCAGAGCGCTGGGGCACACACTGCCCACTCACGGTGGCAACCCTGGCTAACTGCTAACTATGGCTACTAGTTGGCAGAAGCAGTATTGTTCCCCACCATAGTCATAGCTTGTTCTTTTTCATCAGGTATAAACCAAAACTAAATGGGTGTTTGTGTCAAGTGGTTCTTTTGAGCCTCTTGTCTTTTTTGCACTCTGACATGTGAACTCTAAAAAGCCAATGTGGAACAAAGTTGCCCATCTACTCCTCCCTCACCTGCTCATGCCCCTCCCCCACCTGACAATGCCCCTCCCCCACTACAGCAGGCCTTTCCTGCACGTGGCCACGCCTCTAAGATAGGCTCTCTTAGCACTGCTGTGTCCTCAGTGAGAAGGTTTGCAGTTCCAGGGGTGCGTTTCCCATAAACCACAGTCACTAACTAAGGGGCAGGAATCTACTTGCTGTTAGACCAAGCACAAGCACAAGCACAAGCACATGTGCTCTCCTGCGCCCCCCTGTGTCCCGTGTGCAGACTTGCTGCGGCATTATGCAGTCAAAACACACAACAGTGGAGGTCTCCATTTGGGGCAGATCTGGATATTAGGCAAAAGCTGGTCTGACAGGTATCACGTGTGTGTGTGTGTGTGTCAATATACTGTGTCTTGCAGTCACAGTTTTTTCGCCCATCGCCCCCCTACTTTCTTGTCAGTATTGCGTCTTGCGGACGTGTCATGTTCGCTTGTTATGACATGCGTGGCTGACACACTAAACGGCTGCAGAATAAGCATGGCAGCCACGATGTGGACATGTATGTGTTGTCTGCAGCAAATAAATCCCAGCCCTTAGAATCTTACACTGAGAAAAGCCAGTGGGCATTTGTTATCAATTTGACATCAAGGTACTGAATGAACATTGCATTTCCCAGAATGCCACAGTGCCAGTCCACATATTGTGATCATGTTAATCCTCACTGACATGTGATCTTGAAATATTAATGAGTACTTTAACATTTTAAAGGCTATACTTTTTACACCCATCGTGTTGCTTGCATTTGTATCAATTTATGTTGATGATGTCACATACTATCAAACAGATGGCTACCCACAACATAGGAGACCCCGGCTTCACGCCACACTAAGGCCCTATTTACACATATCTAGATGGATGATTTTTTATCAGTTTATTTTTCAAATTGCTTTTACACGTATCCAGTGGAATCCAGAAAATATGGCGTTTTGAAAGATCTGTTTGAGGCGGCTAAAACTCTGTTTACGTGGAAACGAGAGGCCCAAACTGATGATAAAATACCCATTTATAAATAACTGATGATAGAATATATAAAATATATTTATAAAAGAATCTAGATACGTGTGGACATATCAATCATTCCTCAGTTTAATAAGAATGCACTGCAGAAATGCTTGGTCATAAACTCAGGTTGCGTTGCTGAATGTCCCCTATGAGAACATGCATAAACTCCAGTTTAGGCAACTCAGGGTAGGCAAACCAATTAAGACAACTGTGTTTTCTTTACCCAGAGTTTGCAAATTAACTTTGGGTTAAACTTCCTTTGCAGTATAGGTCCCTGCTTGCCTTCGGACACTGAACAGACAACTAGCAACTACTTCAGGTGAAAGGCATGACATGGTGCCAGGCAAAGAACAGGAAACACTCAACCTCCTGAAGCCTGCTAAAAACAACCTTATTTCGACATATGGTCACATTATATCAGAATGACTTCCTGAAGGTGTTGCAGACCTTCTGAAAGAGGAGAGCCTAATCAGCATCTCATCCACACCCATTCATCACATGCTGAAGCTCCCCAAGAGAGCAACAGGTAAGGATGTACCTCACTGACGTAAACTCACAGGAGAGAGAACCACTAGAGCACTGGGACACACACTGCTCACTCACGGTGGCAACACTGACTAACACCGTTAATTAGCATCAGGAGTGTTGCGGGGGTGTGAAAGACTCCACTCCCATAAGCTCCTTTGTTTTCCTATTGGCTGCCCATGCGGTTGTCATAGTTTTTGAGATTCTTTGCTTCTCTCAGTGGATCTAGCACCCTTGATAACACAGACAGTTAGGTCAGTTTCCCTTTACATTACAGAGCTGCTGTACTAAAAAGAACTTCAACTGAGATCTGTAATTATAAAGCAACTATCCTTAATCCATGTAAGAGCATAGGCCTGAGGCATTTTCCATAACAGAGTGAGAGATAGAGAGAGAAAGAGAGATAGAGAGACAGAGAGGGAAAGGGGGGGGGGGGTGGAGAGAGGTCAACCTATGCACTCATTCTCAGGTCTGAGATCTCTGACCACACAGCCAAGAGAACAGAACTGATGGACATAACAAGGTCGCTCGAAGTAAACCAAAGAAATGGCATTGCACACACACACACACACACACACACACACACACACACACACACACAAACAAAGTACAATCCATACTGAAGCCTGGTTTCTTCCCTAACTCTCAAATGATCTGCCAGGTCACACACACACTGCACACACACACACACACACACACACACACACAGGCTGTTCTGGCCTGCCTGTTTGAGCAGTGGGCTGGAAGGCTCTTCAGAATGATGCCTGTTACATAACAACAGACAGATAGAGAGTGGAGAGAGAGAAAGATAGGCACAGGGAAAGAGAGAGAGGGACAGGGAGAGAAGGAGAGAAGGAGAGAGTGATAGGGAGAGGAGGAGAAATAGATAGAGAGAGGGACAGGGACAGGAGGATGGGAGGAAGGAGGAAATAAGGAGAGAGAGACAGAGAGAGAGAGGAAGGGAGAGAGGGAGGGAAGGAAAGGAAAAAGAGCAAATGGAGGAAGCTGGAGGAAAAGAGGACAGAAGACAAGAAAAAGGGACAGAGTTATGACAAAGAAAAAGAACAGAGAATGCATGTGATGTAGTGATAGTGTCAATGATGTTTTTTATGTGGGAAAGAGTGACAGAGAGAAAGAGAGCGGAAAAGAAGGGAAGAAAGGGAGAGAGAAGAAAAGGAAGAGATGGAGAGAACAGAAAAAAGGTTGTATGCTGCTGCCACAGAATGACCTACAATGCAGAGCTGCTCTCAACTGTCAAAAGAAATAACAATCCAACTCAGCACTCAGAGTAGGTCACCACACACACACACACACACACACACACACACACACACACACACACTTATTCACCACTCACTCTCTCCCGCTCTCTCTCTCTCTCTCACACACACACATGCACAAAGTGTGTTGGATTCTCTCTCTCACACACACACACTTTCACACGTGCACAAAGTGTGTGGCACATTCTCTCTCTCTCTCTCTCTCTCTCTCTGTCCTCTCGCATCACACACACACACACACACACACATCACACCACAGTGTGCACATTCTCTCTCTCTCTCTCACATCACACACACACACACACACACCACACACACACACACACACACACACACCACACACACACACACACACACACACTTTCACACGTGCACAAAGTGTGTGGCACATTCTCTCTCTCTCTCTTTTTCCCCTGTCTCCCTCTATGTATGATGTAGTGCTGAAGGCTGGACGAGGCTGGAGGAGGAGGTGGAGATGGAGGTGGAAGGGGAGGTGTGAGGGCTTTGGCCCAGCCAGAGAGCACATTTATCAGGCACAGATCAGCGCCGAGCCCCCCTCTGCTGCTCCACAGCTCCAGGCCCCCATGGCAGCTGGAGGACTGATTTCTGCTGACAAATACATGGCCCTGGCCTACCACACACAAACACACACACACACACACACACAGACAAACACACACACACACACACACATACACATATGCTGAGGTCTGATTCACAGGCACACACACACACTCACACACACACACATATGCTGGGGTCTGATTCACAGGCGCACACACACACACACACACACACACACACAACACACACACACACACACACACACACACACACAAACACACACACACACACATACATACACATGATGAGAGGAGTGGAGAGAAGGATGGGACAGAAATGAGGAGGAGAGAAGTGAAGGAAGAGGAGAAGAGGGTGATGAAGATGAGAGGAGGCGTGAAGAACAAAAAAGAGAGGTGACTTCATGGGGAAAAGCAGAGGAAGAGAGGGATACAGAAGGAGGAGAGCAGAGGAGGAATGGGAGAGGGGGGGAAGAGGGAAATTAGGAAGATAAAAAAATGAGAGAAGAGAGAACGAGGGAGAACAGATGATAGGAGTCAAAGAGGAGAAAAAGCAGAAGGACACACACACAGACCCACACACACACTCAACTGAGATGGACACTGACTGTGCACATAGAATTGGTATGACACAGAAGCCTATATTTAGCCCCCTCATCCTAACACAGCTCTCAGCTCCCAGCTCCTATGACAGCACGCAAAGTAACAAGTGAAAAAACCCTTAACCTCAAAACCTCAAAGCTGAACTTCAGCTTTGTGTGTATTGCAGCTTTACACTGTACCGTGGTTGAAGTATATTTAAAGAGAACTAGGCAACATTTAATGCTGCTTTCAAGTTAATGTACCAACCTCTTAGTCACTTTGATGGTTAAATGGCTCATTATGGGTGGATGAGGGCTCTCGGTTGCCCTGTGGCCTCGTCGCTCAAATCCACATGTGTACTGGAGGGAATATACAGCACTGGTGTTGGTGACAGGTTTGCCTGGCACGCCTTTAACTTTGAGTGCTCGAACCGTGCAGCTACAGTAGCCTGGATGTTTTTTTCTGCTTGGTGCCTCGCTTAGAAGAGCGAAACACACTGCCACAGTCAGTCACTTCATTCTACAGGGAAACAACTGCATTTTTAGCCTGGAGTTGAAATAGG
>PYXC01000413.1:305000-312500 GCA_015244755.2 Tenualosa ilisha | reverse complement strand
GACAGTTAGACCAGACTACTGCAGTCACCCCCGAGACGCCACCATTACAGCTCCATGTAGAGACAGTTAGACCAGACCACTGCAGTCACCCCTGAGACGCCACCACTACAGCCCCCTGTAGAGACAGTTAGACCAGACCACTGCAGTCACCCTGAGAAGATGTGGAGTGCATCAGCTGAATGTATCAGTATTGCAAAAGCATTGCAGAGCATCACAACACTGTAAGACCAACCTGAAGTCAGTGTGCATGTGCATGTGTGTGTGGTGTTTTTGTCTATCTATGTGTGTATGTGTGTGTCTGTGTATATGTGTGTGTGTGCTTGAGTGTGTGTGCATGTGTGTGTGTGTGTGTGTGTGTGTGTGTGTGTGTGAGAGAGAGAGAGAGAGAGAGTGTGCGTGTGTGTGTGCGTGTTTGTGTGTGTGTATGTGTGTGTGTGAATGTGTGTGTGTGTGCACATGTGATAAAGAATGTGTGGGAGTACATACCCCTGGCAGAGTCTTCTGTTCATGCAATGCATTCTGGGCTTTGATGGCTGAGTCACGAGCGCAGTATGTGAGGAACGCACAACCTGCAAGAAAGAGGGGGGGTTAGAAACAGGGGTTATCACCACTAGCAGTGACACACATACACACAGAGGTGTATTGGGGATTTTATAACTTTAATGATGCATCTCCAAAACCTACGTCAATAGTATCACTGCATTTGATTATGGGCATCAAGTTGCATTTGCTTATGACAATGGAGGGTTGATGTTTGCTTGACGTGTGCCCTTGTAAGAGAGGTCGTCTCTCCCTTCCCTACATTTGCTTTGCGCATGGCAAGGTCACGGAGGACAGAAGGTCACAGAGGATAGGAGGTCACAGAGGATAGGAGGTCACAGAGGATAGGAGGTCATGGAGGACAGAAGGTCACAGAGGATAGGAGGTCACAGAGGATAGGAGGTCACAGAGGATAGGAGGTCACGGAGGATAAGAGGTCACGGAGGACAGGAGGTCACGGAGGACAGGACAACAGGTCATGGAGGACAGGAGGTCACAGAGGATAGGAGGTCATGGAGGACAGGAGGTCATGGAGGACAACAGGTCATGGAGGACAGGAGGTCACAGAGGATAGGAGGTCACAGAAGACAGGAGGTCACGGAGGACAGAAGGTCATGGAGGACAGGAGGTCACAGATGATAGGAGGTCATGGAGGATAGGTCAGAGGATAGGAGGTCACGGAAGACAGGAAGTCATGGAGGACAGAAGGTCATGGAAGACAGGAGGTCACAGAGGATAGGAGGTCACAGAGGACAGAAAATCACGGAGGACAGAAGGTCACAGAGGACAGGATGTCACAGAGGATAGGAGGTCACAGAGGACAGGATGTCACAGAGGATAGGAGGTCACAGAGGATAGGAGGTCACAGAGGACAGGAGGTCATGGAGGATAGGAGGTCACAGGGGACAGAAGGTCACAGAGGTCCAGACCTTGGTCATTTTTCAGGTCTAAAAGTAATATTTGAGGCAAAATGCATTCATATTTCAAAAGAATGTCTTCTAAGAGACAAGCATAGGACAGTTTAAACTTGTCAGTGTATGGTATGTATGCAAGAGTTTGGAAGAGGGGGCAAGTGAACAAAACAGGTTCTTCTATCAGTGAACACCCAAATAATGCACATTGGGAATGGCATTCAAGCTGAGCGAAGGGCAGGCAGCCAACCAAATGGTGAGATGGAACAGAGAACACTAGGCTATGCACCAGATATGGTGAGACGAAACAGAGGACACTATGGTGAGACGGAACAGAGAGCACTAGGCTATGGTGAGACATTCTTATAAATAAGCCCAATTTAAAATAGGGTTTGCTGTGGGAAACAATGCAATTCAAAAGCCTAATGTGCCTAAGTTTTTGAGGTAGGTGTAGCCTAAGCTTCCCTTTGAAGTGTTTTATCTTCCAATTATTTTATCTGCAAGTCCCTTTAGGTCTAGTCTACATCATCATGTGAAGCACAAGTCCCTTTAGGTCTAGTCTACATGATAATGTGAAGCACAAGTCCCTTTAGGTCTAGTCTACATCATCATGTGAAACACGCGTTGTTCACTATCCAAAATGGAAGTTCTGTGCTCAGGGCAGGCAAACTGTAGACTCGTTAACCTGCTGGAGAGCCCCAAAAACTATATTAGGCTAACTCAAATTATTCACATAAACTAATATTGCTATAAAATACATAAAGAATAAATGTAGTACAAATTTCTCATCTAGTAAAAAGCACCCATTTGTTGGTTCAATAGCAAGATCAAAGGATGAGAGACACCCATTGCCCAAAAAGTGCTGAACAACTAGGCCTAGTCATAAATGTAGACTACTAAATGTGACTACTTTTTTGGCTCACAGCTCCTGCCAAACACACCAGGTAAACCAAATGTAAAAACACAGTGGGCTGTTTCTACCAGTACCATATTAGCTCTGGTAGTAGCAACGCTAAACTTAGCTACCCCTCCACCCACAGACACATAGCGTTGCTACAGGGGCAACATGAAAAGTTAAAGGGGTCCCACCGTGAGAATAGCACACCCACTGACAACCACTGTCTCCCACAGGCGTGTGAGTTATGAAATATCGAACATGAGAGGGGGAGAATTCAGTGAAACATATTTAACTCTGCAACACCCCTATTGGTACCACTGGTAACAACACCTTTCTAATATAACGTTCTAAATGAATTCCTTATTAATTTAATGTTCTAAATGAATTCCTTATTAATTTAATGTTCTAAATGAATGAATGCCTAATTTCAAAAAGTGAGAAATACATAATGATCTGTTCCAAGAGGTGTGCGCCCCATCCAGCACCCACTACACACACACTCACACACACACACATACACACACACACACCACACACACACACACACACACCACACACACACACACACACACACACACACACACCACACACACTCACACACACACACTCACACACACACACACACACACACTCACACACACACACATCACACACACACACATACACAAACACACACACACCACACATACACACACTCACACACACACTCACACACACACTCACACACACACACACACACTCACACACACACATACACAAACACACACACACACTCACACACCGTGTATATGAATATAGGAATGCACAGCCTGTCTCATTGTTGCTACTAACAATGAGACACACACACACACACACAGAGAAAGAGAGAGATGAATAAAATGAAGAAGGCTAGAAAGAGAGAAAGCGAGAGAGAGAAAGAGAGAGAGCGAGAGAAAGGTGAAGAGAAGAACAGAGGTTCAAGCGAAGAGATATCACCAGTGCTGATGGCAAGCACACACAGTGCACATAAAACATGAAAAACCCCCTCAGCTTGACAGAGAAGGGGTGGGAGAGAGAGATGATAGAGTGAGAGAGAAAGAGAGAGAGCGAGAGAGAAGGAGAGAGAGGAAGGAAGGAAGGAAGGAAGGAATTTCAACACTGATGCTGTACATGATACTGTACATACACATAAAGCAAAAAACAAACTCCTTTTAACCTGGGGGGAGAGGATGGTGTGTGTGTGTGTGTGTGTGTGTGTGTGTGTGTGAGAGAGAGAGAGAGGAGTGGTGTGTGTGCATTTGTGGAAACAGAGAGATTGAGAGGGTGGAAGAGAGAGAGGGATAGAAAGACTGAGGAGGAAGAGGGAGATGGAGAGTGAGAAGGAGAGAGGGAGGGAGCTTTGAGAGATAGTATATGCAGAATTCATGTCAGATATGCATGATAGAGTCCCCTGTGGCGTGACATATTTGCCACACACACACAAACAACGCCCCCCCCTCCACACACACACACACACACACACACACACACTATACATACATATTCCCTCCCTTTCTCATGGCAATGTGCAAGTCACCCAGAAATTGATGCATCTCCTACAAGCTACACGCAAGTCCCTCTGTGAACCGCAACAAAGAGCACAAGCACTGCTGCATCACACAGCCCAATAGCACCCCCCTATCTACAGTACCCTGCATACAGCCCAATAGCACCCCCCTATCTACAGTACCCTGCATACAGCCCAATAGCACCCCCCTATCTACAGTACCCTGCATACAGCCCAATAGCACCCCCTATCTACAGTACCCTGCATACAGCCCAATAGCACCCCCCCTATCCTCCGCCCCCTATCTACAGTACCCTGCATACAGCCCAATAGCACCCCCCTATCTACAGTACCCTGCATACAGCCCAATAGCACCCCCTATCTACAGTACCCTGCATACAGCCCAATAGCACCCCCCTATCTACAGTACCCTGCATACAGCCCAATAGCACCCCCTATCTACAGTACCCTCCATACAGTCCAATAGCACCCCCCTATCTACAGTACCCTTTATACATCCCAATAGCACCCCCCTATCTACAGTAGCATAGCACCCCCTATCTACAGTACCCCTACAGCCCATAGCACCCCCTATCTACAGTACCCTGCATACAGCCCAATAGCACCCCCCTATCTACAGTACCCTGCATACAGCCCAATAGCACCCCCCTATCTACAGTACCCTGCATACAGCCCAATAGCACCCCCCTATCTACAGTACCCGCTACGCCAATCACCCCCTATCTACAGTACCCTGCATATAGGTATGGCAGTGAAATCTGCCTTGGATCTGAAGCAGGTCTACGATATGGGTCTGAGGCTGGGCCATATCTCACCAGCTGGGGCTCAACACCTCATTATGCAACTGGCTGCTGGACTGGTTTGCGGACGACACAACACTAGTGGGTCTCACCATCAAGAACAATGAGACCCACTACAATAAGGAGGTAGACCCTCTGACTACATGGTGCATAGACAACAACCTCCTGCTGAATATCAGCAAGGAGACTGTTGTTAACTTCCAGAGAGGTCACACCCAACACCCACCACTGAACATCAATGGTGCTGCTGTGGAGAGAGTGAACAGCACCAAAGTCCGGGGGCTGCACATCAGTGAGGACCTCTCCTGGACCACCAACACATCACTGGCTAAGAAAGCACAGCAGCGCCTCTTCTTCCTCCACAAACTCAAGCAAGCAAGAGCCTCCTCACCCATCATGTGCACTTTCTACAGGGGCACCATTGAAAGCATGCTCACCAGCTGCATCACTGTGTGGGGTGGGAGCTGCCTCCAACTGACTCCAACAGGAAAACCCTGCAGCACATAGTGAACACAGCTGGAAAGATTATTGGTGCCCCACTCCCCTCCCTGCAAGACACACACAACACCCGCCTCAACCGTAACGCGACCATGATTGTGAGCGACACCAGCCACCCCGCACACAATCTCTTCAGCCTCCTGCCCTCTGGGAGGAGATATAGGAGCATCCGTGCCCACTCCATCAGACTAGCAAACAGCTTTATCCACCAGTCTGTCAGGACACTGAACTCTCTCCCCTCTCTCCCACTCCCTCCTCTCCGCCCCCAAAAAACTCTGGGCTCTGAAGTTCTGCTGCTTTTGTTTTTGTATACAGCATTTCTTGCACAATTACATTCTTGCACTACTACAACACATCTAGTGCACAATTACATTCTTGCACTCCTACAACACATCTAGTGCATAATTACATTCTTGCACTACTACAACACATCTAGTGCACAATTACACTCTTGCACTACTACAACACATCTAGTGCACAATTACATTCTTGCACTACTACAACACATCTAGTGCACGATTACATTCTTGCACTCCTGCCTACATATGTTTTTTGAAAACTCTAGACTCTGAAGTTGGTGCTGTTTTGTATATAGCATTTCTTTTTACACTATTACATCACATCCTTTTGCACAATTACTTCTGTGCACATCGTCCTGCACTATCACAACACATCAGACAGGAATTTTTGCTGCTTGTGACATTCTTGTGTTCTTGACTTGTGGTCTTTTTGTCTTGTGAACTTGTCTTGTTTAGTGTTATGAAAATGCCCTTATCTGCTATGCACTTTTCTTCTTTAGTGTTAGGAAATGTTCAATCTCTTAGTGTTATAGCGAGAAACGTACTTTCAATTCCTCTGTATGTCTAGTATAAGTGGAGACATTGACAATAAAGCTGACTTGACTTGACTTGATTTGAATAGTATAGTATAGTATATTATAAGCCTTCATAACCCAATAGCCACCCCCTATCTACAGTACCCTGCATACAGCCCAATAGCACCCCCCTATCTACAGTACCCTCCATACATCCCAATAGCACCCCCCTATCTACAGTACCCTCCATACAGCCCAATAGCACCCCCCTATCTACAGTACCCTGCATACATCCCAATAGCACCCCCCTATCTACAGTACCCTCCATACAGCCCAATAGCACCCCCCTATCTACAGTACTTACCCTTTAATACTAGAATGATCATACCCAGCTCACCTCCCGTAGTGCAGGGCACCTCATATATGTGCTCCACATGGCATGTACTGCACTATATATGCTAAAGACTGTAAATGCATCCTGCCCTTCATGAATATATTCCTCTGGTGTTCAGTGACTCAGTGAGGCTGCAGGTATGGAAGTGAAAGCTGTCCTGGATCTGAAACAGGTCTACGGTATGGGTCTGAGGCTGAACCACTTCTCTAGCCTGAGGAGGGAGAGGGGGATGTGTTTATCTGTGTGTGTGTGTGTGTGTGTGTGTGTGTGTGTGTGTGTGTGTGTGTGTGTGTGTATGTGTACGATGGGATAAGAGGCATGATTATATATCAGTAATTTTTCCTGACATATATCAATAAGTTTTCTTCTTAACAATGATGGAAAAATGGATAAAACATACTAAACACAGTTTGTGTGAGTGTTTAAGTGCATGTGTGTGTGTGTGCGTGTGTGTGTGTGTGTGTGTTTGTGTGTGTGTGTGTTTGTGTGTGTGTGTGTGTGTGTGTGCGTGTGTGTCTGTGCAACCTGTGTGGGTCATAGATTCCACAAGACTCAATCTGTTCCTCTTCACTCACCTGAAGGACACAAGACTTGGAACTCAGCACTTTACGAGCTTATCTGCAGTGTGTGTGTGTGTGTGTGTGTGTGCGTGTGTGTGCGCTGATGCCTGTGTTTATGTGTGTGTGTGTCCCTCTATGTGCTGTGTGTTGTGTGGGCATGTTTGTGTGTGCGCCAAGATGCCTGTGTGTGTGTGTGTGTGTGTGTGTGTGTGTGTGTGCATGCTGCCTGTGTGTGGTCAAGAAAGGGAGAGAGCATGTCTGAGTGTGTGCCAGTGTCAGGCAGTTCTGTGTCAATGTCAGCCTGTTCCCTCCTCACAGAGCAATACTACAGTGCTGCTACTTCATGTAACTGGACTGGTTTTACTCACTGGTTCGCCAGCACCAGCACTGGACCTCCACTGGTTTTGAATGAATCAATATTCCTGCTGTCTGACATTCCTGAGAGCTGTCGGTAGGTATGAAAACTAGAGAATTTGGTGCAACGTAGACTTAACGTAAATTTGCGAAACAGCAGCTAACACTAACTGATGGGGGCACAA